>PVKM010018039.1:0-25396 GCA_004027735.1 Carollia perspicillata
GGAAACTTGCTATGCTGTTGCAATGGGAATTATTTTCAGTTGTCAATATTAAGAATGATGCTTACTATCGGTTCCTAGAAGATACTTTTAAATAAATCATGGCTCCATCCTTCTATTTCTACCTTGTTTTGTGTCTTTATAGAAAATGGGAGCTGAAATTTAAAAAAAATATTACTCAGCTTCTCTTGTTTTTCTTTTATAAGTTTCTTTAGTGAGGTGGGTCAATAAATTGCATAATATTAAATCACCTTTATGTTCCCAAGGAAAAGACTTTTTCTAAACGTCAATCAACTTTCTCATAGGTTAATTCAGTGCATCTTTTTTTTTTCTTCCAGAAATTCCTCAAAATTGCCACTGGCTTAGTTTCTTGATTTTCGATGCTGGTAGAAATTTATTTTTATTTTCATATATCTTTTGTCATTTCCAGAGATTGTCAGTAGAAATAAAGTTAGGTTTATTTACAAAATCTACCATTTTGATCAGTATTCCATCTATTTTAATATGTAATAAAATTTGCCTTTAAAATATTTAGTGCAGGAGCTTTGACATTCCAGAGTTGCACTAGGGTTATCATGTAAGTAGCTGACATTTATTGGTGTGTCTTCTCTGCTCTCAATTTCTTCTTAGAGAACTCTGACCTTCTGCCTTCTCACCAACGCATTATTTACTAACCCCAGTCTTTGCTAGGTAATTGTTCTAGGGGTAAATAGCCGACCCATACCACCCCTTCTAACCCTCTTCCTATTGAGAATTTCAGTCAGGAATTGGTTTGTAGTTGTCTTTGGAGACAGGAGGTAAGATAGACTCTCAGTGACCATTTTTCAGTCATATGTGCTAGAGAGCAAGCAGGACATGCTTCTCTGCAAAGTGAAGTCCTGCAGAGCAAGGGAGAAATGCTCCTGTCCTCCTGGGATCCTTCTGTGTAAGGCTAAACAGCAAACCATAAAGAATCAACCTGCCCTTACATCTTCTGAGACAAGACCCACCCCCTGTCCTCCTCCTTTGCTCTGTTGTTGCATAGAAATCCCAAGTTTTTTCCCTCGTCTTTAAGATGACCCTCATTAATAAGTGTTCTCCCTGTGGCAATATCCTAAGTAAAATCACCTTCATTATTCAGTGCATTTTATCTTTCACACAGGAAAACAGAACAAATGCATAGAGAAAAATGATTCTGCAAGTGATCTGGTGAAATCAGAGAGATAAAAAGCCTTAAACAACCTACCTGAGCTTGAATATGTCACTTTATACTAGGTTGGCCAAAAAGTTCGTTCTGTTTTTAAGTAAAAAGAAAAGATACATTTTCATTTTCACCAATAATTTTATTGAACAACATATTCACTGCTTTGTTCCACTACCTTCTGCCATCTTTCAGGAACTTCATAATTCTACCTTCTCAAAACTTTCTACCTTTTTGAGCAAAAAAACTGTTCCAGGTACCTTTTGCGGTCTTCCAGGTAATTGAAATTTTTCCCATTAGGAGAATTTTGTAAAACTAAAATAAATGAAAACCCGAAGGTGCGATGTCTGCTGAATATGGCAAATGAGTCAGAACTTCCCAGGCACATTGGAAGGGTCTTGCCTGTCATCAAAGAAGCACGCGGTCTGGTTTGTGTTTATCAGTGTGTTCCATGTTCTGGATTAGGTATACAGGCTACCAATTTATCAGAGAACAGCTAAATACATAGAAATGAAAGTAGCTCACCAGTAGAACACATTTTACTGAGGAAAAATGTTTCCATTTTTAAGTCGTCCTTGTATTGCTATTTCTGGTCAGAGTATTTATTAGATCATTTGAAAGGACAGCGATGAGTGTCTGTGTCAGGGGTCTCACCCTGGTGTATGTACATCAAAATCATTTGTGGAGCTCTGAAAAAGGTGTACGTGGCCCTATCTGGGAGCCTCTGAATTAGGATCTCCAGGGAGAAGCTTAAGTGCTTGTATTTTTAAAAGCTCTGTAATTTATTCTGGCATTTATTAGGTGGTCTTTATTTATTTTATTATGTGGCTTTTATTTTTTAATAAACTATTAAAAAAAGAAACTTGTGGTCTTGCGTTATTCTGATGGAAGATTATGCATTTTCTGTTGAGTAATTTCAGACGCTTTTTGCGGAGTGCTGCTTTCAGTTGGTCTAAATGGGAGCAGTACTTGCTGGAATTGTTGGTTTTTATCCGGAAGGAGCTCATAAGAGAGGACTGCCTTCCAATCCCACCGTGTACACAATGTCAGAGTCTTTGGATGAAGACTGTCCTTCGGTGTGTTTAGTGGTAGTTCGTTTTTGTTTTAAAAGTGCAATGTTTTCATTGTGTTTAAGTAGAGAGTTGCATGCAGAAATGTGGTCAAGAAGATTTTTTATTTTTCTTTTGCTAAACTTAGGTGGAACCCAAACATCAAAGCAATTAGCATAACTTTGACTTTCATACGTCAAAGCAATTAACAGAACTTTAACATAACAAATGACTCTCAGTGCTTGATTTGGACACTTTGAGCATGCAGGCTATCTCCCACAGGTATAACGTTGATTGTTCTCTACATCTCAACTTGATCACTAACAACTTCACCCGGTCTACCTGAGCATGGAGCATTGTCCATCGAGAAATCTTTAGCATGGAACTTTGCAAATCACTTTTGACACATTCCATCAGTCACAGCATCTTCTCCATACACTGCACAATTTTTTTTTGCAGTTCAGTTGTGTTTTTACCTTTCTCGAAGTAATGAAGCATAATATACTAAAAATGTTGCTATTTTCTCCCATCTTCAATATTAAAATAGCTACACAAAAAATCACCAATTTTGATATTTTTTTAAATGCACACTGATATGACAACTGTCACGATCTAACACAATTGTTTAGAGTGAAGTTAAAGATAACAAAGCACTACTAGAGACATCGTACGGAAAAAACAAACGAACTTTTAGGCCAACCTAATATCTCTCAGCCTGATTTGTATGTCTGTTCACCTCACGAGATCAAGATAAATATAAGGCAAAGGACCCCCAAACATTTTGAAAATTTAGTACCACAGAAATATGGGTAAAAATCATTCACATAAAAACTTACTGAATTCTTTAGACTGACCTTTCTACTCTAAGACAAATAGAACCTTAATTGAATACATAACCAAGCTGGAATTTGGCAGGGGGAAACGATAAGGTCCTAGTTTTCTTGTTCAGCCTTTAGCATAATGAGGTCCCAATCACTGTGTAGGGGTCTCCTTTCCATTGAAAAATGCCTGGCCCCACACGTAAATGGCCCCACAGAGAGGACCGTCCCAGCTGGACTGACTCTCTTCGGAAACTTTCCAGATGTTGTCAGTGCAAAGGAATTAAATATGGCTCTTGTACGACAAACCCAAATCTGGGGCAGGTTCTGTCAGCAAATGCACTCAAGCCAGATGTCAACTGATGCAAACCATTAATTAATAAAATGAAAAATAGGGCAAAAAAGTGCAAGTGATTGTCTGATTTTTAAAACTAGACATTCGTTGCTGTTAAATCCATAATTAATTTTTTTCTTTCGCAGAAGAGTTCCATTGTACTCACTGTTAATGTCATAAGTAAATGGAACAATTTATTTCTTGTAGTTTAAAAATCTATGAACAATTTTAGGCTTTCTTTAAGTTAAAAAAAGAAAAGGAAAACAAACAAAACAAAAAATCCCAAATTCAGGAACTTTCAGATGAGCAAATAGAATTTTAGTTTTACGTGGTCTGGTCATCTGATTTTCAAAACAAGGAAATCAGATATTTGGAGAAAACAAGTGGGCAATTATCAGTAGTAAAAACACATAAAAATATTTCTATTATTATGTACCAGAGGGCAATTTTTTAAAATAAACTGGATTCATTTTGACTCTCATCCATTTACACTTATATACGCCTATTCCTTGAGTATAGGCTGCTTAGAAGGTGCTGCACTATATGCTCAGAATAAAAACTATGTAAGATGTTTAGAGTATGTGAATTTCAGTACACAGATCCAGGAGGATAAGAATGGGGAATTTTTTATTTTGCTTGAATCCATTTAATATCTCCCTTGAGTCTCACTCCTGCTGTGTTGGCAAGGAATTCAAACTCAGTACATCTGGGTTCTCCCCTATCCTGTTTCCACAATGCCACAAGCGACTCCAAGACATCTATGATTAGGCATCTATCTGGAGAGAGTCCCCATTTATTAGATATCTGTGATGATGACATATATCTGTCCCCTGTTTGCATGGTGCCTGTGGGTCCTTCTCACCCTGCATAGGAGGAAAAATATCTCCCGAGGCTGGGGACTCCGGGGTGGGGCCTCAGCGCTCGGCTTGGTTCTTGCTGCCAGGCATCGCTGGGACCCTACTTCTGTCACTGCCAACTGCAGACCTTTCTCTCCCTTTCAGCCCAGGAGAACACCTTGTAGATTCTTGAGAAATCTCCTCTTGAGAAATCTCCGTTCTTCCCTTGTTTTTTTCTTGCACACCTGCTTCCCCAAATACTTCCTACAACTTTCATAAGGTCTACTATAGAGTTGAGTTCTTGGAAACAAAAGCCAAGATTGCAGGCTGCCTCTGCTTACGGGCCCAGCCACACACTTCCCTTGAGGCAATAATAATGAGTCTTCTCTTCCCTATACCCGTGTTTCCAATTTAGACCAGCATAGTGTTTTGAGAACTGTTTTAATTACTTTCCCTCTAATTTTAATTCTTTCTGCCCTTGCACTCTAAAGCATCCTATACACAAGTTATTTTCCCAAAGAGTACTTCTGATCTTGTGATTTCTGGTTCAAAGTCTTCCCTTGTTTTCCAATACCAATGAAATTAAGTCTTCTCATACCTCAGATATTTGAAATCTTCCATGTTAGTCCTAAAACGACTGTTAAAATGTTCTCTTCCACTTGTCTCTTTTTTTGTCCCTGTGATACAGCCAAACTGCAAAAAAAAAAAAAACCCCACAACACATATGCATTCCCCTTTTCTGTCTTGATTCATGACATTCCTTCTGTAAGAAAGGCCCCCTTTCCCTTCATACCGATTTCTATACAAGCAAATTCTATCTGTCGTTCAAACGCCAGAAGCCATGCTGGGTCCTTCATGAAGCCTTCTCCTATTCTCAGAGAACACGAGCTTTAGGAAAAAGAATAATGAAACCAAAAACTGAAATGAATTTATGGCTGGTATCAAAGGAACGGAATAGGAAGTTAGTTTGGGAATAAAAGGAAACAGATAAGGTAAGGTCAGAATCCCATAACGGATATCGGGATGAGGGTGGGTGGGACCTGAGTGAAGGGTTGGCAGAGACTGAGTGGTAACTGACCCTGCAGAGGCCTGGGGTGGGAATGCCCAGCAGGAGGACCAGGCACTGTGGAAGGGATGTAACAAGACTGTTCTGTGGGCTGGCAGACATCAGCACTCTTTCTGACTCCAACCTTGGGCGACGCCGTTGTTCCTCCTAGTGGCAATGTCTCCTGGAGATTTACCTGGACTTCCATTGTATTTTCACTGTATCTCTTTTATGACACTAAATTTAATAATAATATAAGGAAGTTGATATTTATCTCTCTATCTCCTCTACTGGATTGTAGACCCCTCAAAGGAAGGACTCTCACCTGGTTCATTTTGGTGTCCCCTGTCTCACTGGGACAGTATCCTACACAGAACTCCCAGATCCCCTGCTTTAAAAATGGCAACATCAAGGCATCAACGCTCAGGATGGTGTCACAGCCGTTACAGCACCGACACAGCAGTCAATTCAAAGACTGGCGAGTCCAGTGCCGTAAGCATGCTGCCTTACTTGGCAGTCTCTAGACAAAATGGCGATGTTCTGAAGTTACTGGATATAATTTATCAACACAGCACACACTAAATCCTGACAGCAAATCCTGACAGTACCTTGACGCTACAGATAACTGAAACCTGAGGGGTCCAACTGTTGGCATATTAATCAACACTTGCAGGTGAATAGGCCAAGGGCCAGAATCTCCACTCAATCTTGATCATCCCAACACTAGAAATGAATGCAGCCATTATACTTACCAGAGGAAATAAATGATGTTATTGGGAAAAATAGAATTGCTGTAACATACTGAAGTGGCTTTAAAAGTCCACCACATCCTTCTTTAATGAGTGGAAAACGCTTCTCCATCAGCTAACCTGTGAGCAATTATGACTTACTCGATAAATGAGACACTTGGGGTGAGTCTGGAGAGAAGCAACAAGACAAGGGAAATCACTTTTGTTAGTTAAAAAAATTGTCTATTTTAAAACTATTTGTTTTGCTTCTCTGTGGGTAATTTCCCTAACAATAACTCTACCCCTTCATGAAAAGAGGCCTACTGCTAAACCAGTCAGGTACATAGTACTTCCATCAGTGCTGGTCTGCTCCAGGGTCCTCCTACGGAAGGCTTTGAGGCACATTTCTAGAAATTTCTCCTTCTTTGCGTGGCACCCTAAGAGGCACTGAGATTTAAACTTACTTTCATTCTGTTATCTTTTAGTACAACCTTTTCCCCTTTTGGAATAAAATGTTTTAATGTTTTTTGGACATCGTGGATCCTCACAGTTTCCATAGGTCATTAGTACACCTGACTGAATTAATTAATGCTTTAATTTTTTTAATATTGTCCTTTCTATCTTATAACCCTCCTTCCCTGAGAGCCTGGAATTAAAGGATGGTCCAGTAATGCATTGTTAGCCTCCCTGTCTTCTCTTTGGCTAAATGCTACATTAATTGTGATACTTGAAGTGTTGCCAAATTCAGCAATATAAGCTTCACATGATTTGATATTTAACTTGCAGGAAAGGAGCCCAGATTTTTCTCTCCCCTTTTTTTCCCTCCCTGTGTGTTTACTGAAATAGGAAGTGTCACAACCAGCTTGTCTGTTTACTTTCAGCCCATTGTTTTGGGAAGAATAAGGAGAAAACTGACTAGCATTCAGAAGCGGCAGTCAGAAAAAGCACACGTCCTTTCCCTCCTTATATATCAACTTGTTTAATCAGAGCATTTGTACTTTGATGTATTATTATTATTTCTCTCTATGGGAATTGATTTATAATGTTACCTAATCAGTGTTTCCAATTTTAATCTCTGAGCTGAGTAATAAATATGACATTAATTTCCATAAACCATATATATTTGAAAGCTTCATTTACATAGTGAGCAATTTAGGCCTATAAATTCTAATGCCTTTCTATTCCTTTTGGGTTACTGTTTGCATAACCTTTTTATAGCCCTGGCAAACCATAATGCTGCCCAATGTTGACAAATTTCTTGCTGTTGTCCAATGCATAAAAATGTGTTTTCAGTAACTCTCTTATACTCCTCAGTAATTTTTCTTTTTTTCTCATTCACCATTGAGGATAATTCCCTTTTAGGAGCTGAAAAATTCTATTTCTGTTCTCTACCCATTTCAGCATCTTATTTGGCAGTTTTCTCTATCTTAGTCTGTGGTTCTAATATATCTAGAACCAACACAATGCCATTCACTTCAGGCAGAATGACTCAACTTTAAGAAAAGTACAGACTTAGCTGTAAGTAATGCCACCCTTGCCTCTAAGAGGTTGGGAGCATGAGACCCAGAGTAATGGGGTACACTTGATATAAAACCTGCGCGTTTTTCAGGGTGATTTAAGGATGGATCGAAGATGTTAAAATGGATAATCCTATTAGCAGTTTCTACTTGCACGAAGTTCCAAGTATTTTAACAAATTTGCTTTTTATTGACATCTACCTTGAGCCAAACTTAATAACATCTTAATTGTGGATAACACTTAGCACTTAAGAGTTTTTAACGACTTTAGTGCATTATGACATTTACAATATTTTTATAAATTGTTGCTATATTCCAGTTAAAGATAAGGAATCTAAGGGCCAGGGATTTTTCGTATTTTATCATTATTGACACAAAGGGAGTATTTATTGGGTTATCTGGAATATAGGAAGAACTGAAATATACACTGGTTCATCACAAATAGTCTTTAAGATCTGTAAGATCTTGAAGAGTCTCTAAGTCTGTAAGACCAAAGTAAATGTTTCCCTGATTACCCAAGCCTTTGAACCTGAGAGGGAATGAATCACAGCCAAGACACAAGAGAGCTGGCTTATGACTCAAGTGTGCGCTTCTGTGATTCCACCCAAATGATCTTGCCTGGGTCTCATCCAGGTGGGCCACGAAACAAAATCATTAGCTGCTGTTTCACAAACAAGGTGAAATAAATCAGGGGTCTCAGCTCAGTTCCTAAAAACAAGAGTCCATTTCACCTTTCTGCCTATTTGAGGCACTCCTGGTGGTCAAAGATTAATTGGTACATGAGAAGAGCTTTTACTGCTCTCCATGGAGTCAGATAGATTGATGCCGACGAGGATGTTGCTCCCGTTTGGTGGATAGGATCAGTGGCGATGCAGCTCAGAGGCAGAAAGGCTGACAGTGAGGATGCTAAGCTTCAGTTCTTCCCACAAAACCACCTTACCACACTGCTGCCTCATTGTCTCTCTGCAGGAGCGGAAGGAAGAAAGCAGGGTACTCAAAAGTCAGGCAAAGCTGGGAAGCAGCCCTTGCTGCTCTGCTTAGGCATTGAGCCTGAGGCATGTTGCCTTAACCCCTCTGAGCCTCAGCGTGGAGAATTACTGCGTAGCGAGTGTATGCTAGTTTTTTTACTGCTGTATAATGAATTGCCACCAGTTTAACATCCATTTATTAGCTTGCTGTTTCTGTACATCAGAAGTCCAGGCACAGAGTAGTTGGCATCTGCTCAGGTATTCACTGGCCTGAAACCAAGGTGTTGACCAGGACTGCGGCATTTACCTGTCACTTAGGATCTGCTTCCAGGCTCACAGACTGTGGGCAAAATTCATTTCCTTACACACAGTTGTAACACCGAGGTCCTTGTTTTGCTGCTAGCGTTTGGCCTGCAACTGCTCCCAGCAACTGAAAGCTGAGGGCAGTTCCTTGCCATGGGTTCCCTGTGTGGTTCACAAGATGGATGTTTGCAGTTTTCTAGGCCCAATAAAGCATACCTCTGATTTCCTCTTATGCCACTAGCCCGAGAAAAGTCTCTGCTTTTACTTGGTTCTTATGTTTAAGTCATGCTCACTTGGATAATTTCCCTATTTTAAAGCCAACTATTGAATGTAACCTCATCTCAGGAGTAAAATCTCTCATATGCACAGATCCAGGATTTTGCAGAGCATACATGTTCCTGGAAGGCTATCTTGGGGGTACCTTCATATTCAACTTAATAAAGCAACTCAATTTATGGGAAAATCACCTAGTTCCTTGCAAATGCTTGGCATATGATAAATGGTAACTATTTTTATAAAAGGGGGTTAAGACTTGATAGATTTTTAAAAGGTATGATGATTCTGTTAACTATTATATGTATGTTTCTCATTAAGAGAAAATTTCTGTATAAGTTGCAGTTCTTTTTTTTATCAACCACACTGCCTAGCTCACCGCCGAGTACATACTATGTGCTTAGTAAAGGTTTTTAAACGATGCAGGCTATGTAGGGGAGGTAAATCATCCACTCACACTGAGCAATTATCTTGGTGTTTTGTAGACCATCATTCAGGACTCTCTCGGGCATTCATACTCACTATTTAACCAATAGTCATTTAGTAACAACTTACACATTTTTATGTTCACACCAGACCACTGTCAGCTCTGGGACCTCGGTGTACATCTGCATTCTTGTCACTTCCAATTGTGTGTTACCTACATGTCCCAAATTAAATATGTCACGTATGGATCTGCACCCCCCAAAATCACGTTCTTTTTTATAACTCCTATCTCAGTATAACATGCTCCCCCAGCCTCCAAGGCCTGAAACCTGAGAGTCATTTTTTTTTAGATTCTCCTTTTTTTACCCCATTGGGCAAATCATGTCAAGTCTATCTCCTGAATACTTTAATTATTTCTCTTTGTTTTGTCTGCACTAGCCCGTATCATTTTCTACCCGGCAACGGCAATTGTGTCTTCCTAATCAGGTTTCCAGTTTTCATGTTCCCCAGTCCATCTGTACTCCATTGTCCAAGTTATTCTTCAAAAGTATACATATGATTCTGACGCTTATCGATTTTCAATTACCCTCACCTAATGCTAAGAAAAAAAAAATTTGGCCATCCAGCTTTTAGTTTCTTTATTTGGTTTTATACAAATTTCCATATAACAGGAAAAGGCCTGTTTTAAAATTTTTGAGGCATAATTTAATATGATAAAATGCAGATGTTAGCAATGTTTTGATGAGAAAAAAATATATGCATAGATGTATATACACATTTGTGACACCACCATCCAATTAAGACATCAAACATCAAAGCCACCTTCTAAAAAATTATATTACATTATTTGTCATAAATCTCAAAAACACCTCATCATAGAATGAGATTCAATGTTCCTTCTTACCTGTGTAATTACATAGCTGGGACCCTGCCCATCTCTCCAACTGTCCCTCTCAGCAGCCAGCCCCTCCCACACATAGCCCATGCCTTGCTGTCTTTCCTAGTAGTCTCAAATATTACAAACTCATCCCTGCCTCGCTTGGGACATTCTTATGGTTCTCCCCCCTCACTTCCTTTCTGTCTGTTCAAATGCCACTTTCTGAGAGCTCAATCAACCCTTGTTTAAATGGCTTGTGGCCAGTGTGTCTTGGTTGGAGGATCATCCCATGGACCAAAAGGTTGTGGGTTCAATCCCCGGTGGGGGCACATAGTAGAAAGTAACCAGTCAATGTTGCTCTCTCACATGGATGTTTCTCTCTCTCTCTCTCTCTCTCTCTCTCTCTCTCTCTCTCTCTCTCTCTCTCTCTTTCTCTTTCTCTCTAAAGAACAAAAAAATAAATAATTGACTTGTGCTTTGGGGAATGTTCTTGATCGCCCTATTAAAAATAGCACCTAAATCTCTTTACAAGTATCACTGTCTGATTCATTTTGTGTGTTTATGTGTTCCCAATGGAATGGAGGAGGACTTTGGAAGCCTAATTTCCTGTCATATTCCCAATGTTTCAAAATGTGTCAAAAAATGTGTTCTCGATAAATATTTGTGAAAGGAGGGGTAAAATATAAACTCTATAGCATGACGTAAAAGGTCCATCATTGCCTGGGATTTCCTTTCCTTTTTAACTTATATTTTCTACTTCTTGTAAGCCCTGAGCTATAGTCAGTTTCTACTACTTGTAGTTCCCTAAAAACATAAAGACACCAGATTTCCCTTTGCGGCCGAGCACATGTTCTCACAGTTCCTGGGATGGTGCATCCCTCGTCTACCTTTCAAGTGCTCGCACCTTCGCAGCTGGAGTTTCTTCCTCTGTGACTCTCTCCCTGACTCCAACACACATTGATCCCCCTGCTCTATGCTTCCTCTTCACGTAACTCTTAGAGCTGGAGTAGCTCCTAGAGCGTCCAGTAAACATCCATGTTTCAGCAGTGTTTCTGTACCTGTATGTGAGCTCTTGGAGGATTTCCACATGTCTTTTCATCTTTGCATCACTAGTACTTACCCAGCTTACTGTATAATTTGAGTTCAACAGATGTTTTTTTAAAAGAAGATAAGAGAAAAGAAAAGATCAACAAAAGAGGGAGGAGGTAGGTAAGAAAAGGGAAAAGTTAGAAAAAAAACAAAATAGATATTTAGTTAATGAAACATGAAGATTTGAAGTTAGTCCCTCAAATGTAAAGAGTCAAAAGACTCAGCAAATTAATCTATAGTTAATTAGTGCCTATTCTCAGTTATTAAATCTAGGCCTTATTTGCATTTAGAATTTCAAAATTCTTTCTTTTTTTTTTTTTTGGTGTGTTTCTGAAGGGAAAGTGAAAGATTGTACAGAAGACATCTTAAGTCATGGTTTGCAAATAACCCCATAACAGGTCTAAATACTAGACAACAGTGATACACATCTGTGTCACTTTTATACACACACAACCAACTCCCCAGAGTTTCATGTAAATGATGGGAAACACACAAGATAGTCAAATATGAAAATAATCTGTTTATGTGCAACACCCAGTAGAACCCCTGATTTTCCCTCACTTCAATTTGGCTCCTTCTTTGATCAATCTTTACTTTTGAAATTGTACATACTAAGAAGAGTAGAGAGAAAGCTTAAGGGATAGTTGTATTGATTCTTTTTTTTAAAGTTTCTGTATTTTATGGTGCTTTGACACTTTGGTATCTTGCTGCCTGGGAAAGACTGCCCCTCCCAGGGCTGGCTACGTCCAAAAACCAAGATGGCTCTCCAGTGAACACACCTTTCATAGGCAACCCAACCAATCTAAAACCCCAACCCAACCACTTCTTCATGTAACTCTCACATGTGATGCCATCAATATTTCCCCTACCCCAAATCACCCCAGGGTGGTGTACCAGATAACTAACGACCAGCCCTATAGCTCAGAGCCCGTTGAAGTTTTCCTAAACTTACCTGACCCATTCCTTCTCAAGGAAACAAGAGTAACTTTCTGTGTCACACTTTTTCTCCTTCACTCCTTCTGCCTCCTGACCAACCTGTATGCTTTTCCCCATGCAGACTTGCAAGGCATGGACTGTCTCCTTCTCTTCTGAACTGTGAGTAATAAAGCTTTTTAAAATTATATTGGCATCTTCTATACATTAAAATCAGTCTTTATAAATGAAGTTCCAGGTAAATCAAGAGAGTGATTCAATGTGGATAAAACAAGAACTAGTGATGAATCTTTGAATAATTTGATTGACGCTAATTATCAGTATGCTGCATGCCCCTTTTCCCCAAGTGCCTGTAGCAGCAAGCATACCAGAAAATTTAAAAATTGCCTGTAATATTTATCACACTAGAATGCAAGGAGCTATGAGGAAAAGAAAAGGAGGAATTCCCTGGGAAACACTGCAGTATATGTTCACATCATTCTCTGGACAAAATCCATTTAACTTGTTCTCAGCCATCACAGTTGTTTTTCCAAATCATAAAATTCCCATTATGAAATAAATCCTGATATCAACTTGATTAGTATGATCATAAATCTTAACAACAGTACACATGCTCTAAAACACATTTTTTAGACCACAATTATAGATTCTATTATTTCCTTTACCTACTGAAGTAATTAGATATTATTTCAAGGCACTGCCAATTGTTGGCAATGCTTTTTAGTGCATATAAAATAATCATTGGTTTCAAACCATCGAAACAAGGGTTTTGAGAACTCAATGACAATACATTAATATTAATTGTATTGATTAATTTTGGATTCAATTAAAAAGAAACCAAATTATTCACAGTCTTTTCTTATAAAGTTATATACTTTATATATAACCTTTGAGTCCTTACATATATGGGCTCATCTTTATATAGACAAATAGTTATATTTTTGGATATGTTTTTAAAGGTAGCTTTGTATTCTAAATTAAAAGCTTTGCAATAAAGACTTTTCTTGGATCACATTTATATAAATTTCATAAAGCAAAATGAATATTCATCAATAGCATGCTGTCAAATGGGCTGTTGGTACAGGATGCTGTGTGGGCATTAACGCAAAGATGGAGGTTTGGAATTCAGGGTTTGTCATTGGTTTGGTCATATTTTTGAAGGTAAGGAGTTTTCAACATCAGACGGATACTGTCTGATAATAAGACACAGACAGTATCAGTGCTCAGAATTTCCAATCACAAAGAAACCTACCTGCAATAGACCGACCTGCAATAGTCCTACCTGCAATAGAAATCCAATTGTTCCTGGATTTCGGGTTTGCTATTATCTGATTGTGAGTGAATTTAGGTCCATCACTTGACCTACATAATCCTTAATTTCATAATCTGTAAAGGGAGAAGTTAAAATTAATGATCTGTAAGGTCTTGTCAACTGTTAACATAACAAAAATACAGAGTTAAAAAACTGTATAACATAAATATATGGATTGCACATATAAATGGAGATAGAGAAGATAATTTCATCATTCACTATGTTATTTACACACATTCATTCATTGTCTCATTCATTCAGTCACTCATTATTCAGCAAATACTTGTTAGGTGCATATTAGGTATGCAAGAAAAATAGCATGAGTTACCTGCTTCAAGGATGACCTCTCTACCTCCCTGTCAGAGGTTCATCAAAGAATACCATTTTAATCTTTGTTATGGCCAAATTATTTGCTTTGAATTCTAGCTCATAAGATAATATGTACATAAATTGTTGAATAACTAGTGATATTGGTGAGATTAGGAAAGTTATTATATAACACTAAAAAATTATCTTCAGTTCTTGTTCAACTTAATTGTCTTGTGAAGTACAACCATGAGAAACTAAAGAGTAAACATGTTTTAAAATTTGTTTTTAGGTAGAACTATTTTTATAATAAATGTGGCTGAATAATTGAATGGAATTCCAAGTTAAATGATCAAATCTTTTATTTAAGTTTCAAAAATAGGCTGGATTGTCAATGATCTTAAAAGCCATGAAATGGAGCTGACTACTATAGGTCTCTCAACAACAGGCACATCACAACCCAGAATCAGTTCAAAGATATAACCATCAAACCAATAATTAGGATGAGGGAAGAAGACTAAAATGAGTTTTATTTATGCACCACAAACACAGAACCTCAGAAACTCCATTCTCATTCTCCTTGAAGAGATAACCCTTAGAGATTAAAAGTCAAAGCTGAAATAACATGACACCAACCCTCTTGCTTCTCCATCCTTTCTGGACTCATTCACCTATCACATTCCTTGGCTCTTGGACACACACACGCCATAAAGCAAGATGCAAATCAAGCAGAGAGTGGCCCACCATTGACCATTAACAGGTGGCAAAGCCTTGTAGCTCAATGCTTAGTGGAGAGAAGTCCAGGCTAACTGACTAAATATTCAATGTGCTCCAAAATCCTGATTATCAGAACAAGAGCTGGAATAGCTAATACACAAGCAGGCTCAATTTACCCTAATTAGTTCAGAGTCAGGCTACAAAAGACTTAATTAGCAGTTATTAGGTGCTGCTCAGAGAAAGAGCATAAATAATGGTTGGTAGCAAGCTGTGCTTAAAAGTCTCCTGGCTGAGTCACACACACACACACACACACACACACACACACACACACACACACACAAATGAAGTCACTCTTCCTCCATTGGATTAAATCTAAAATGAGAATACGGCTCTTGACTTAAATTTCACTTATTCAGAGTGGACCACTGATTTAATTATATTTGTTTCTGGATCAGTCCGATGCTTCAGGAGAAAAGTCTGACATTGTGATGGTTACACTGTACTACAAAGAGAACATCAGTTGTTGGCATGGTGACTGGCTCACAGTATTCAGAAGAATAGATAGATGCAAGGTTTCCCCTAAACATTTCACAAGTCAGCCTTTGGAGGGTCCCACATTGAGGAGGACCCGGGAGGAAAGGCTGATGTGCAGGGAGAGCAGGGAAACTAATGATGATGAACTTGAGTATAAGCTGGTGACTGGGGACAACTGACTGGTCCAAGCCTGAATCTGGGCTGCACATGAACTGGGGTCCCTTCAGTTCAGCACAAATCCCCTTTTCCCTTTGTTTGTCCCATTCATTCACCAACATGTTTTTCATAGGCACTGAAAGTTGAGCCCCCTCTTACTTCACAGGAAAACAATTTTTCTCAAAAAGACACAATGATCAAATTAAGCCCAAAATAACGTGAATATGATATACTCCTCTCCACCGTCTCACTCTCTCTCTTGCTCTCTCTTTCTCTGACACATTTTTAGAATAATTATGTCCTTCAGAGAGGTAAAAATAATATTATCTTAAGTTTTATAGTATCCTGCACAAAATATGAATGTGGCTAGAAATTTGTTTTAGAAGATTATAGGGTTCTTACATTTTAATGCATACTTGATTATATTTATTTAACATAACTGTAAATGTTATCACTCATAAAACTAGTCAGCATTGTCATAAATTATTTGGTAAAAGCATACTGT
Organism: Carollia perspicillata; assembly: GCA_004027735.1. NCBI lineage: Eukaryota > Metazoa > Chordata > Mammalia > Chiroptera > Phyllostomidae > Carollia > Carollia perspicillata. The sequence goes on from PVKM010018039.1 coordinate 15,907, forward strand.
TTTTAAAAAAGCTGTCTTTGGAGACTCTACTTTAATCAACCCTTAATTTCATATGATAACTGGCTTACTCTTTTAAAAAATGCCAATGGAGGTGCATTGGTTTTTACTTTCTGTGTAACAAATCACCACACACTCAGCACCTTAAAACAATATTCATTTCCGAGCTTACAGTTGTATAGCTCAGATGCCCAAACTGACTTGGCTGGGCTCTTGAAAGGTCAAAATCAAGATCGGGCTGGGTTTTTATCTGGGAACTGAGGAAGAATCTTTTCCTAAGATCATCCAGGTCGTTTTCACACTTGGGTTTCCTCTGGTTGTGGGTCTGGGGTCTTAGTTTCTGGTGGTTAGTTAGGCAAAGGCTACTTTTTGTTCCCCGAGACCCCCATATTCCTTCTTGCGTGGCCCCCGCACCCAGTGCTGCTACGATACACCAAGTCCTTCTGGCACACTGAATATCTCTGACTTCTCCTTAAGCTCTCAGCCAGAGAAAACTCATGGCTGTAAGTCCTGTGTGAGTAGATTAGGCCCATTTAGATAAACTCAAAATGAACTGATTAGTAACCATCATAACCTCTTAAAATTCTTATTGTAGCATAACAATCGCAGGCATGATATCTCATCATATTCATAGTTTTAGGGATTAGGGATGGACCTAATCCACATCCAGGCCCCTGCTGGGAGCAGAGAGTGGTAAGGGAGGCCTGAAGCAGTGGGACAGCAGGTGGCTGAGCCCATCTCCTAGAGACATGGGGGACACTCAGAGTGGGCAATGTACATGGGCTGGGAGTCTGAACCTCCAGTGCGTGCTCCATTGTGCCATTGGATTTCTATTAGAAAACACAGATTCAAAGATGCAAAGATGAAAGTTTGTAAGGAATTTTAAGATGGTGACTACAGACAGTTTAAAACCCAGTGAGGGACTCCCTTCTGAATGCAAGAGGCTGTAAGACTGTGCTCATCACACACCCATAAAACTGTCCTTGGAAATAAGCATTATGTGAGTGTTTGCTATTATTTTTTATAGTGATAGTAGTACTATTTCATGGACATCAGTCACTTAGTATACAATGTTTATTTGTTTCAAAATACCAGTCTTATTCTTATTTTGCACAAATATACTCAAGAAATGCGGCCTGATACAAAGCATCTTATACTCAATGAGGCTGTTCCAAGGGGTTGTCTATAAGAACTCCAAACCATTGACTTGAAGTATTTATTCTCATGGTGGAAGTGCTATTGACATTTTGCAAGGAATATGCAAAATTACCTTCTTTTCTCACTTTTTCTGTTGTTCTAGGTATTGTCTTAACTCCCAAGCTGGAAATCTGGCTTGTTTCACCCTCACTTAAGTTAATTAAAAATAAATCAAATTGAACTTACATTCACTCTAAGTTTTTTTTAGCTTATCACACAATTCAATTCAAATTCTATTCTATTACAGAATAAGTTATGAGAATTGCATATAGTTTTTCCTTTTTTTCTTCCTTTGCTGTCAAAGCTACTATAGATGGTGCAAGCTTAATCCCAAGGAAACTAATAAAGTGAATTGTTCACACAATTACATATTATTTTCCTGTTTTGTACAATTCTCTCTGGGTGCCTAATGCTTAGTGATTGATCTATGAAGCTAGAGTCCTGTCTGATTTTGAGCTTTGAGAATTCAACCACCTCTAAATTTTTGACAAGGTTGTTTAAAGAGTAGTGTGATTGAATTATAAGACCTCTCAAAAATGACAACATATGGTTTGTTCTGTGTGGGAAAAACAACTCCCATCATCTACAAAAAGGAAAATATGCAACAAAAATCTTTAAGAGTGTTGAGCTGAGGCAAAGGTGATGCATTTTGGAGAGAAATGGATCTGGCTGGGCTCTTGGCTAATATAAAACAATGAATCAAAGTGCAGCTGTGACAGCAGACAATGGGTCTAATTATCTCCAGAGGGAGGCATTATAATGTCTGGACTCCAGCTGTCAGGCAGCTGTAAACTTCTCCTGTCTAGCATTTGCATTTTTAGAGTGCAACAGCAGAACTCAGTTTCACCAAAAGACCAGAGTGTCGATGCACAGCCAAGGCAATGGTACTCTTTAGGTGCTGGGAGACTTGCTTAAACAAATCTAAGTAACTGTTCCAGATACATAGCTCTGTTCTAAAACATCAAATACTCATAGTGATGCCTTTGAGAGTTCCAAACAGTAAGCAGGTTCTGATTCTAATACTTGTGAGGCAGTTGATGAATGGCATTGAATTTCATTCTACCAACATTTATAGAGCACTTTACATGGGGAAAGCATTATGCCAAGTGGACAGCTTCCTTTGGTGGTTAACAGTTGGATTTTTCCTCTTGTGTTACCTGGGAGGAGTGGCCTAATCTCTCTAAGCAAAGAGGTTCTCATGTGCAACATTGCAAGAATAACTATCTAGATAGTGGTTTTCTGTTTCCCTGGAAGCATACTCCCAAAATTATTAGGACTGGATACAAATAGCTTAACAGCAAGGTTATCCCAGAAATGAGAGAGCAAGGGAGGGAGGGAAGAGAAGGCAACCAATGAAGGATAGACTAAGAAGCAAGATGTCACTGTTATACCTGGAGCAAAGACTCACTCAAAGTATGGTTCATGGTTGGCAAGCAGCAGCATCATCTGGGCAATGATTAGTTAGAAATGAAGATTCTCTCCAGGTCTGGTCGCACTCCAGACCTACCGAATCAGAAAATCTGCATGTGGGCCCATCAACCTGGTCTAAAGACCCTGCAGATAATTTTTTTGCTCACTCAACTTTGAGAACTGAAGAACTAGGAGACTTTGGGAGCGTGTGCAGAACACCTTTCCAAGAGTTATTCCATCAAGGGGGGAAAAGTAGCTGCGGTATTTATATACTGACTCTTGTCAGTCATTACTGAAGACTCTTGGAAAGAGAATGTTGGAAATAAACATTAATTCTCCAGTACTTTCACCTGTGGTGCCTTTGGGCACAGCAGATTTCAGAGTAATTTCTTGGCAAAAAGATGTTGGTCCTGGCATCAGGAAGTCCTAGGAGCATCACAATTTCCAGGCTCAAGGACATAAACAGCTACAGATGGTGTCTTAAAGATTGAGATAATGAGCTAAAGGGCATAGTGTAGTGCCTATTACAATAATCCATTGTATATAAAACTTAAGAGTAATAGAAAGGTTAACAAGGTATAATCCTGGCTTCAGCGAGTAGATAGTTTACAATGAGAGCTAGGATGCTGAGGCATAAGTAGAATCCAAGGCAGGATGCAACAAAGACCACAGGTAATGGAAGCGCAGGAAGGAAGAGGGCATATCTAATTTGAGAAGGAAGGAAGATGCTCGTGAATCAGTGGCATCTGAAATGGCAGAGGTAGGCTTTTTGGCAGGATGAGATGAAACAAGAGAGGTGATTGAACTGTGGGGAAGGGCACAGGTTGCTGTATCACCTGCTAATCATCACTAGAACAGACTACATCACTAGTCTGTTGTATTCAGAGGTCTGAACTGCAAGTACTCATTAAAAGAAAATGAAAGCAACTTCCATGGCTAACAAATTTGAAATGTAAAGATGCTGAAGGTTAGTATTTCCTTGCTGCTTCACATCTCCAATAGCCTCACTAGTGATTTTCTGGGAAAGAATTAAGGTTTCATGGTTTGAAAAGCACAGAAAGATGTTTCAAGCAGCTGCACAGATGTGCTGCTTTCCTGGGACTTGTATGGAAATGAGAAAGTGCTGACTTCATTTTTTTCAGTAGCATTTTACCATTATAGCATAACTTTTATAGTCTTAGGCAGAGCTGTCAATATGTACTGTGAGAATTTTGCATATATAAGTTCAAAAATCAGTTCTGAGGATTCCGAGGAGGAGGGTGGAATGAAGAGGAAATAGGTTCAGTAGAATGAATTAGAATCCCATATTTTTGTAGATTTTGTTACTTGGATTCCAGATCTCACAGAAAAATGCAACCCTTTACTCTGCTAGCCTACTTCACAGATTTCCCTGGTGTCCACCCCTCTAAAACCACTACTATGGGCAGAATGTTTGTGTCCCCTCCCCCTACACTGATAGACTAAAGCCCTAAGTTGAAATGTAAAGGTATTTGGGAAGTAACTGGGCCACCCTCATGCTCGTAAATGGTATTGGTTCCCTCATTGAAAGAGGCATGAGAGAGATTTACTCTCTCTACCATATGATAGGAAGGTGGCTGACTGCAAACCACAGAGCATTCTCACCAGGACAGAGGAACTGAACAGATACTTTTCCAAAGAAGACATACAGAGGTTGGCGAAAGCAGGTATATATCCATGAGAAAGAAGGAAATCTTGCCATTTGCAACAACATGGATAAACCTTGAGGGCATTATGCTAAGTAAAGTATGTGAAACAGAGAAAGACTTACACGGCACATTCTTATGGATATGTGTAAGCTAAAAAACCCTAAGCCATAGAGACTGAGAGTAGAATGGTGGTTACCAAGGGCTGGGGGTTGGGAGAAATAAAGACATGTTGGTCAAAAGGTATAAACTTTCACTTATAAATTAATTAGTTCCGGGGACCTAATGTGCAGCATGGTGAGTATAGTAAAAAATGTTTCATTATATACTTCAAAGTTGCTAAGAGAGTAATGTATTCACCATAAAAAGAAATAGTAATTATGCTACATAATAAAGGTATTAACATTTAGAGGTGTTAGCTAATTCTATGATGGTAGTCATTTACAATACATGAGTATATCAAATCAGTACATTGTACACCTTAAACTTATACAATGTTATATGTCAATTTTATCTCTATAAAACTTGCAAAAAATAATCTTTGCCTATAAATAGATTATAATTTAGTTGTATATGGGATAAAGCTAGCATATATACTATGTGATAAATGGTCAGTGGTATATAAAGGTATATATTTAGTCCACTATATATCAGAGAAGGAGGGAGGGAGGGAAATAAGAATTTTAATATAAAAGAGAGTTTTTGCAGGGTCAGTAATTTGACAAACATTAAGCTGTAGTATGCTAACTACATGAGTGTTTACCAGTTGTCAGAGAGAAAGCCCCGGTGTGGGAGTTGTAGTGAGTGTCTACTTGGCTCCATGAGCAAGTGGTCATATGAGAACTGGATGCTGCTTTATGATATGAAAGTCCACAGGTTTATGGAAACACTACCAGTCAACATTTAGTCACTTTTCTTAGGCTGTATAAGAAACTGATCTGCTTAATGTACAGTGTAACTCAAGTTATAAAATTTTAAACAGGATACAAATTTTATCCTTCTTTCTTTCATGGACACTCATAAAAATATTCCCTGTGCTATTAATGAAATTTCTAACTCAACTGAAATATGCAATATGCAACACCGCTTGCTGTGAAATTTAGTTTTCATACTTAGCATAAGAGCACTTACAGTCCACAGTTAAGCAACACAAAGGTGTTCCTAAAGCTAGCAAGAGGAAATAAATTATGTATAGACCTGACCCTTCTCCCTTAGCTTATTGTAATATATTCAGACACTATGACATGTGTTCCAATCATTCCAATATATGGAAGAATTTTCAACCTTGACCTATTGTTATAGTTATGTATCTCTATATAACAAACCATTCCAAAATATAGTGACTTCAAACAAGATTTATCATACAGATTTGTGAGTGATTGAGCTCACATTGGCTATTCTTGCCTGAGGTCATCCACAGAATTGCAGTCAAATGATAGATGGGGACCAACTGAAAGACAAGGATGAGCTAGATGTCCATGATAGCTTCTTCTTCTTCTTCTTTTTTTTTTTGAATTCTTACAGAAGTTTAGTTGAGCTAAACCGATGACAAATACCAGGAAACAAGGTCTCAAATGCTCCCCAGGAGAGCTTCCTAACTCACAAATCTTGGGCTTCAACCTGAGAAGCCCAGGAAAGTTGAGAATGATTGGACCTTTCTCTTCCATGAAGTCTCTTCATTTGGCTAGAAAGTTTCAGCTTCTTTATAGCATGGCGGCCTCCATTTAGAATTCTTACATGGTGCCGAATTTTCCCTTGAACACATAATCCAAGAGACCAAGGCAGAAATTGCATGTTTTTTAATGACCTAGTATTGAAATTAATACAATGTCACTACACAGGACATGATTCCTGGGAAGCATGACTCATTGGGGAATCCATCTTTAAAGATGAATGACCACCTTTGTCATGCAAGTCTTATTGATATATGATGAAGCCTGGCTTTGGGAGACTCTTGTTACACCCAAATCAATCAGAGGGTCAAAAAGAATTAAAAATTCACTTTCAAAAGAGAATCTATAATAATCATTTAAAATTTACATCAGAGCTTATAGTAATTTAGCAAATTATTTAATGAATGATTATTAATTATCTGCTATGTGCCAGAGACTGTGCTGGATACCGATGAATTCTGCTGAATAAGTGAGGGAAGTCCATGAGGAAACTAAAGCTCAGGAGACCTGAATGTAAGCAAGGTTGGTCTCCCCAAAGGCCGCAGAATCAGATGTCCATACAATGGAGGGGCACTGGGAACACTTGCTAATACAGGAAACAAGGCAAAGAGAAACAAAACAAAATCTTATCCTGTATTTTTATAAATAAGACTTAAAACAAATGTTATAATGTGCTCTTTAATTTGACAATGAAAACTTGAGACCTGAATTTCTAATGGGTCATAAAAATAATTCCTTCCATTGTCTTTTAAAATAAGCCTCAACTAAAAATACATTTATCGAGTATCACGCTAAATAGCAGTAGTTCTCAAACTGTAGAGGTCCTCAGACTCACCTAGAAGGCTGGTTTCAAGATAGATTGCTGAGCTGCATCCCCGAGGTTTCTGACTTAGTCAGGTCTGGGGTGGGACCTAAGCATTTGCATTTCTATTTCCCAACTATTTGCTTTCGATTTCCCAACTCATGTTGATGTGTCTTAGAGACGATGCTTTGAGAACCGCTGCTCTGTGGTTATCTACAATGTAGAACAGTGGTTAAAAACATAGATACTAAGTCACAGGCCAGATTCTCAAACACATTGCTTAGTCTTTTTGGCTGTGTTTCCTCACTTTTATAAAACAGAATTAATAGTAGCTCCCTCATTAGATAGTTGTGTGGATGAAATATATATAGCAAGAATTCAATAAGTGATAACCATACTATTAATTATAGTTCTACAAAATATATAGTTTATTCTCCTATATCATACCTGAAGAGTTAGATGCCGTGGGTGATAGTACACCTGTCTGTTCTGCAGTTATCTTCTGGATTTCCTATAATTATCTCCTAGACTACATAGCTGACTGCTGTGAGCATTTTACCTTTCCCTGTCCCTTCAGAGGAGTAGAAACAGTAGCACTCTCTGATTATGTTTTATCCCTCGTACACAGTGCACAAAATCTAGCAACTAAGTATTTAAAATAATCTACAGACTCAAAAATAAATCTTATTGTTTTCAAGTTAAACTCTTCCTGGGATTTGCATTAAAGGAGAATTACGTTTGCATTAGTTGAGCTTTGCAGGATGCCCTGATAAGGCCTCAGCAATCAAAGGTAATTATTAAGCAGGGATATTTCAACTGCTATATATACTTTTTTCCCATTCAGTGTGAACTGTAACAGTTAAACATGTAATTACATTAAGGTGGAGATAAAACTAAGTTCCAAATTACTTATCAAGCTAGTATGGTCAAGTACATGGCAACAGTTGACAACAACAAAACAACCCAGTAATGAATTACAACATATTTTTTGACTGTCAATAAATGTCATAACCCATGCTTCTCCAATAACATGATCCTAGCTGTGATGCTGCTGGGAATGAATAGGATGGAAATACATTCATCCTGCTTTTCTTTTCTCTGTACCATTACTTGATCCATTGTGCCACATTTAGTTCTTTTCTTTGCCTCAGTTTACTTACCCAAACGACATTAACATTGTTCAACATATAGTTTGTACAACACTTGTACCAGTGAGATGCTCAGTAGGAAAAGTTCTCTATAACAAAACAAACAAGGAAGTAAAATATAACCAGAGGCATTGAAATTAAGAATAAACTGACAGTAACCAGAGGGGAGTTGGAAGGGGATAATGGGGGAAGAGGGCGAAGGGTTTTCAGGAACAGCTATAAAGGACACATGGACAAAACCAAGGGGGCACAGAGTCAGGGGAGGGAGGTGGGGATGGCTGGGGTTGCGGGGAGTGGTGGGGGAAAACGCAGACAACTGTACTTGAACAACAACTAAATACAAAGAAAAGTAATATAAATTAAAAGAAGAAGAAGAAAGTTCTGGAAGTATTTCAAGCTCTACCTTCTTCGAGAGTCAAGACACATATTAGCATTTGAAAGACTGAGAATCCCTACTGTAAAGAAATCAGCATTGTTGAACTATAACAGACCCCAGATATTCCATATCAACTGAACTTTCAAAGGATATACTTCTTTGGGGGATGTTGCTCCAAGTCCTAACTGCCCCAACTTAGTGGATTGTAGCCATTCATGAAATTTCTATCAAGGGTTCTTTATCTAGCAAGACTATCCTTCAAAAATGGGGCAAAATAATGGCATTCCTCAATAAACAAAAACCGAGAGATTTTTTCACTAGCACATCTGTCCTACAAAAGAAGTTCTTTAAGTTGAAAGGACATGATACCAGATATGAAGTAAAATACATACCAAAATAGAAGAGCAGAAATTGATAAATATATGGGTATACATAAAATACTTACTATACATTTTTGTTTTCTCTTAATTTTAAAAAAATATATAAAGGATTGTTTAAAGCAATGATTATAACACTATTACTGTGTTTATAGTATATATAGATGTAATGTATATGACAATAATACCACAAAAGAGGAGGAAATGGAACTATATATTTATTAGAATTAGATCAGCATTAATCTGAAGCTGATCGTGAGTTGGGGAAAATAGATGTTGGTTAGAGAATACAAACTTGCAATTATGTAGGATGAATAAGTCTGGATCTAATGTATAATAATGTTCGACAGTATAATACTCCTAGACTACAACAGAAGCTCTATTGACTCCTGGAAATTTATTAAGAGAGTAGATCTCAGGGGCTCTCACCATACATAAAAAATGGCAATTGTGTGAGGAGATGGGTATGTTAATTAGCTTGACTACTGTAATCATTGCATTGTGCATATATATCAAAATATTACGCTGCACACCTTACACATACACAGTTTTATTTTTTAATGTATATTTTAATCCATAGTGTAAACCAGTTTGAAAGTTAACTCAATAAAATCAAAGCTAAAATCTCAACAGAGTAATTAAAATGGTTTACTGGAAAAATACTGGTTTACTGCAAAAAAAGGCAGTAAAGGAGAAACAGTAGAACAATGACAACACAAATACACGAGACATGTAGGAAACAAATAGCAAAATGACAGACAAACATCTAACCTTGAAAAAATTACATTAAGTATGAGTGCACTAAAGAATCCATCAAAAGGCATGAATCATAAGTCTAGATAAGAA
>PVKM010018040.1:0-25358 GCA_004027735.1 Carollia perspicillata
CTTCTTTGGGACTCTCTGAGCTTCCTGGACTTCCTGGAAGTCTATTTCCTTTGCCAGATTGGGGAATTTCTCCTTTACTATTCGTTCAAATACGTTTTCCACTTGTTGCTCTTCCTCTTCCCCTTCTGGTACTCCTATAATTCAGATGTTGGAGTGTTTAAAGATGTCCTGGAGGTTCCTAAGCCTCTCCTCATTTTTTTGAATTCTTGTTTCTTCTTTCTTTTCTGCTTGATTGTTTGTTTCTTCCTTCTGGTCCACTCCATTGATTTGAGTCCCAGTTTTCTTCCCATCACTACTGGTTCCCTGTGCATTTTCCATCATTTCACTTATGAATGCCTTCATCTTTTCATCTAATTTGCGACCAAAATCAACCAATTCTGTGAACATCCTGATTAGCAGTGCTTTGAACTGTGCATCTGATAGGTCGGCTATCTCTTGCTTGCTTAAAAGTATTGGCTCTGGGACTCTGAGCTTTTCTTCTGTTTGAGTCATTTTTGGTCAGGTGGCGCCTGTTACGTATGGGGGGCGGAGCCTTAGGTGTTCACCAGGGCGGGGCAGCCTAGTCACCAAGTTGAGACACTGTCTGTGGGGGCGGGGTCAGAGAGGGAACAATGGCGCCTGTTCCATGCTCTCTCGAGTTTGCATCCCCTCTGCTGCCTCCCACAAGCAAACTGGGCCCCCCTAGCGCTGGTTCCCAGGTGGGCGGGCCTATGCACACTCTGGGACCTTGCAGGTCTCCCCGGCAACCTCTCCTGTGAGGCTGGGAACCTCTTCCGGCACCTTTTCAGTCGGTGTTTTTAGTCTTTATTGCCTGTCGCTGGGGCCCTGCGCTGTGTGGTCCGTCTCACTGCCCGTTCTTGCCTAGTTTATCTGCATGCGAATGTGTGTCCATGGTTAGCCAACTGCCCTGTGTGTCCTGTGTGCTCTGCTCGTCTCCTGCCCGCATCTGGGGTCTGCAAGCTCCACGCCACCTACGCTCCCCAGCGCTCCGGAGCCAGGCAGCCACCACGTTTTCCTGCCGCGTTCCCTCTCCGCCACCTGCCGACTCTGCCCCTCTTACCGGTCTGGTTGAATGGTTGTCAGACTTCCGTAGTTCAATATTCTGTGTTCTGGTTGTGTTATTGTTTATAAATATTTGTTGTCCTTAATCTTGGTTGTGAGAGGAGGTACAGTGTTTCCACCTATGCCTCCATCTTGGCCGGAAGTCTGGTTTGCTAATATTTTGTTCAGGATTTTAGCATCTATGTTCATCAGGAATATTGGTCTGTAATATTCTTTCTGCATGGTTTCTTTATATGGTTTTAGAATTAGGAAAATGCTGGCCTCATAAAAAGATCTTGAAAGTCTTCCTTCCTCTTGCATTTTATGGAATAGTTTGAGAAGGAGAAGTGATCATTCTTTGAATGCTTGGTAAGATTTGCCTATGAAGCCACTCTGTACAGGACTTGTTTGCTGGGAGTTTTTTGATTACTGCCTCAATATCATTTGTTGTTATCAGTCTATTCAGGTTTTCTGCTTCTTTTTGACTCAGTTTTTGTAGATTGTATGTTTCCAAGAATTTGTCCATTTCTCCCAGGTTGTCCAATTTGTTGGCATATAGTCGTTCAGAGTATTTTCTTAAAATCCTTTGTATTTCTGTGGTGTCAGCTGTTAATCTCCTCTTTCATTTCTGATTTGATTTGGGTCTTCTTCTCTTTTTCTCTTGATGAGTCTGGTTAAAAGTTTGTTAATCCTGTTTGTCTTTTCAAAGAACCACCTCTTGGTGGTGATTGATATTTTGTTTTGTTCTTCTAGACTCTTATTTATTTCTGCTCTGATCTTTTTTGAAGCAAATATTATTATATTCATTTTATAGTTAAGTGATGTAAAACACAGAGAGGTTCACTGGCTTACCCAGGAACACAGAAATAATAAATGAGAAAAAAGAAATCAGATCCTATTTTCCTGTGTTCAAAGCTTATATTTTTACCATTATGTTGTTTGTCTTAGAAATAATATTATTTCTTTTTTGATAGTCAAAATATTTATTAAGAACACACTTTAAACAATAACATCATGAAAAAGAAATTTTGATGTATTGACTGACTATCACCATAATTTTTCATTCATTAAAAGCTATCAGAATATAAAATTTAATAGTTCAATCATTTGCTGAGAATTATTAACTTATTATTAAATTTAAAAATTAAATATAGTTGACATTTAATATTATATTAGTTTCAGGTATACAGCAAAGTGGTTAGACATTTATATAAATTACAAAGTGATGCTCCCAATAAGTCTAGTTCTTACCTGACACCATCGCAGTGTTAATATTTCATATGAGGAATAGCAGTTCATTTATATGGATGAGGAATTCTGAGGTTAACACACAGGGTAAAATATAAAAATAACAGCATTTTTAAAGGATCATTTAAGATTCATTAAAACCCCACAAAGTTACTATTTTAGATTTAAAAAAATGAAAATATTTAAATGGAAATATGTATTTTTTCAATTACAGTTGACATTCAATATTATATTATTTCCCAGTGTACAGTATGGTAGTTAGACCTTTACGTAACTTGAGAAGTGACCTCCCTGATAATTCTGTTACCCACCTGACAGCATACATAGTTATTACAATATTATTAACTATATTCCCTATGCTGTACTTTAAATCCCTGTGACTGTTTTGTAACTGCCAACTTGTGCTTCTTAGTCCCTTCCTGTTTTTCACTTATACCCCCAATGCCCTTTATTGTGGCAACCATCAAAATGTTCTCTGTATCTATGAGTTTGTTTCTGTTTGTTCATTTATTTTGTTGTTTAGATTTCACATAGAAGTGAAATCATATGGTATTTGTCTTTCTCTGTCTGACTTATTTCACTGAGCATAATACCCTCTAGGCCAATTTATGCTGTTGCAAGTGGTAAGATTTCATTCTTTTTGTGGCCAAATCATATTCCAGCATAGAATGTACCACTTCTTTATCCAGTTGTCTATTGATGAGCACTTAGGTTGCTTCCAAATCTTGGCTGTTGTGTATGAAATGTCCTTTTTTGTTTTGTTATAATAAACTTTGTTTTAAAGTCTATTTTGTCTTATATAAGTATTGCTACCCAGCTTATTAAAATTTTCATTTGTGTGAAATATGTTTTTCATCCCTTTACTTTTGATCTGTGTGTTTCAACCTGCAGTGAGTCTCTTGTAGGCAGCATTTGTTAAGGGTCTTGTTTTCTTTCAGCCACCCTATGTCTTCTGGAGCATTAACCCATTTACATTTAAAGTAATTTTTGATGTAGTATTTGCCATTTTATTATTTATATTTTTAACTTTTTGCTTCTGAAAGAAGTCCTTTTTCCTTTGTGACAGCATGAATGGATCTGGAGAGCAAGCATTATGCTAGGTGAAATAAGCCAGGTGGTGAAAGACAAATACTATATGATCTCACCTATAAGTGGAGCCTAATCAACAAAACAAACAAGCAAGCAAAATATAACCAGAGACATTGAAATAAAGAACAAGCTGACAGTAACCGGGCGGGGGGGGGGATTTAGGAGGGGAAAAGGGGAAGGATCATCAAGGAACATGTTTAAGGGACACATAGACAAAGCCAAATGTGGGTAGGATCGAGGGTGGGGCGGGGGGAGTGGTGAGGAGAAATGAAGACAACTGTACTTGAAGAACAATAAAAAAAAGGTTTCTTGTAATACTGATTTGGTGGTGATGAACTCCTTTAACTTTTTCTTACCTGGGAAGTTCTTTATCTGTCCTTTAATTATAAATGATAGCTTTGCTGGGTAGAGAAATCCTGGTTGGTGGAGTTCTTGCTTTTCATCATTTTGAATATTTTGTGCCAGTTCCTTCCAGTCTGCAAAGTTTCTTTTGAGAAATAAGCTGACAGTCTTATTGGAGCTCCTCTGGAGGAAACTAACTGCTTTCTCTTGCTGCTTTTAAGATTCTGTCTTTGTCTTTAACTGTAAGCATTTTAATTATGATGTGTTGATGTGGGCTTTTTTGGGTTCATCTTGTTTGGGACTCTCTGTCCTTCCTGAATTTGTGTGTCTATTTCCTATACCAGGTTAAGGAAGTTTTCATCATTATATTTTCAAGTAGGTTTTTAATCCCTTGCTCTCTCTCTTTGCCTGCTGGCACCCCTATAATGCAAATGTTGTTACTCTTTTTAAAAGTCCTCACCCAAGAATATGTTTATTAATATTAGAGAAAGAGCAAGGCAGAGAAAGAGAGGGTGAAACATTGACATGAGAGAGAGACACCAATCCATTGCTTCCCATATGCCTCCCAACCAGTAATTGAACCCACAGCCTAGGTATGTACCCTGACTGGGAATCAAGCCTGAAACCCTCTGGTGTACAGGATGATGCTCCAACCAACTGAGCCACCTGGCCAGGACACAAATGTTGTTTCTCTTGACATTGTCCCAGAGACCCCTCAAACTATCCTTAGTTTTTATTGTTGTTTTTCTTTTTGTTGTTCTGATTGGGTGTTTTCTCTACCTTGTCTTACAGATCACTGATTTGATTCTCTGCTTCATCTAATCTGCTGTTTGTTCCATCTAATGTATTCTTCATTCCAGTTAGTGTATTCTTATTTCTTTTTTTGTCATTAATTTTTAATGGTCACGCTGTACTTCACAACTTAATCTTTCTATTAATGAAATTTCCCCTCATTTGTTCATTTTTCTTTTTCTTTTTTATTGTTGTTCAAGTACAGTTGTGTCCATTTTCCCCCCACCACTCCCCTACCCCACCCTAGCCATCCCCACTTTCCACCCTCAATCCTACCCTCCTTTGGTTTTGTCCATGTGTCCTTTATACATGTTCCTGACAACCCTTCCTCCCTTTCCCCCCATTATCCACTCCCATGTACCCTCTGGTTACTGTCAGTTTGTTCTTTATTTCAGTGTCTCTGGTTATATTTTGCTTGCTTGTTTGTTTTGTTGATTAGGCTCCACTTATAGGTGAGATCATATGGCATTTGTCTTCTACCCTTTGCGACAGCATGGATGGAACTGGAGAGCATTACGCTAAGTGAAATAAGCCTAGTGGTGAAAGACAAATACCATATGATCTCTCCTGTAAGTGTATTCTTATTTCTGACTGGTTCTTTTTTATGGTTTCTATCTCCATTTTATGTTTCCTATCTCAGTGATTTCATCTACTGTTCCCTTAAGCTGAGTGTCCTTATAAAAATTTCATTTAGTTCTTTTTATGGAGTTTTGTTCTGCTCTTTCATTTTGAACATGTTTCTTTGTTTCCTCAGTTTGTATGCCTCTGTGTGTGTGTGTGTGTCTGTGTATTAGTTAGATCTACTACTTCTCTCAGTCTTGGCAGGCTGTCCTTACATAGTCAGTGTCCTGTGGGTAACCCAGTGGTACAGACTGGTCATCTAAGGCCGGTGCTCCAGGGTTGTCTTTTGTGTGGTTTGTGTGTGCCCTCCTGTTGTAGTAGACACTTGATTGCTGTTGGCACGCTCATGGGTGGGATTCGGCTCGGGCTGACTGGCTGTGAGGACTGGTTGTGACTACAGCAGATGGGCTGTGGTGCCCAGTCTGACTCCACAGAATGGAATTCACTATAGCAGGTCTCTGGTGCCTGCCCAATCCACCCTCTGCGTGTGTCCTTGTGGAGATAGTTGGGTGGTGCCCTAATGAAGCTGGCCACCTTGTGTGTTGGTTCTGGGGCCTCTTGGGAGAGGATCAGGTATAGCCCTAGTTCAGCTGCTGCCTTTGTCCAGCCCAGGGCCGCCTGGTAGGAGCTACAAAGTGATCTGCTGCCTGTGCTCGGTGTGGGAGCACTTGGGAGAAGCTGCGCTGTCAAACTAGGCCAGTTGCCACTAGTGCCAGCTGGGCCTGCTTAGCAAGAGGTACAGGGTATGCAAGGCTAACCTCTGCTTGTTTGGGGTTTGTGAACTTCTGAAAGATTTTAGGAAAGTCTGCATGCAGCTTAGGCTGAGGCTGGCCATTTGTGAGGAATAGCCTTTGAAAGAGGTTTGGGCTGGTGTGTGAGTTTGGTAGGATGGATTCTTAGTGAATCACCAGGGTGGGGCAAGTTTGGTGGAGACTCAGATTTGGTGCCCAACTGCATCTGCATGGTGGGGAAGGGCTCAGCAAAGGGACAATCATGTCTGCCTGTGTGCTCTGTGGGAGGAGGGGTGAACAAAGGAACAATGGTGCCTGCCAGCAGTTTAGTTCCAGAGAAATCCACCCTTTCCACCCTTGCCCTGAAGCCAGACAATTCAGTTCCTCCCCATATGTCCCTGGCACTTTTGGAGCTGCTGCCCCAGCACTGGAGCTCAGCGCGAGTGAGTCCCCATAAGTCTGTGTGCAGTCCCTTTAAAGAGGAACTTCCTGGGACTCTGGAAGCCTCTATCTCACTCAGCCTCAATCTCCGCTGGTTTTTACAGCCAGAAGTTATGGGGACTTCTCTTCCTGGCATTGGTGGTCCAGGCTGGGGAGCCCAGTTCAGGGCTGGGACCCCTTGCTCCTCAATGGGAACCTCTACACCCAAGATATCCCTCCCAGTTTTTAACCATCACATGTGGGTGTGAGACCAACCGTTTCTACTTCTCCACCCCTTCTCCCAGTCTCCATGTGGCTTCTCCTTTATATTTGTTGTTATAGGACTTCTGTTCAGCCAGATTTCAGCTGGTTCTCCAGGGTGGTTCTTCTATAATTTAGTTGTAATTTTGTTGTGGTGGGGGTAGTGTCTGCCTGCTCTGCCATTTTGACTGGAAGCCCAAGATTATTTTTACGAATACTAAAATAGTAGTTCTATGCATACCTGGTAATTTTCTTAGTCATAAAAGCATATTTATTCAATTTTAAGTGTTATTCTCTATGAAGAATAAGCCCTTTCTACTTTTTGAAGTTAAAATATCCTTTTATGCAGGCAGATATGCCTGGTAATTTTTGATAGCATATCTGATGTTGTGAATTTTACTCTGTTGGGTATAGTATATTTTTCTATATGAAATATTCTTGAGCTTTTCTCTGGGATGAGCTATCTGGATACAGTTTGATCCTTTCAAGTCTTGCTTTTAAGCTTTGTCAGGTGGGGCCAGGGCAACATTTGATCAAGGGCTAATTTTTTCCCACTCCTGAGGCAAAACTCTTTATTCTACCAGTGCCCTATAAATTATGAGGTTTTCATTCTGGTTACTGATAACAAGCACTATTCCCTGCTCTTAAGGTCCCGTAAGTACTTCAGGTGGCTCTTTGCCCAGCCTCCAGTAGTTTAGTACGTACATATATGTGCTGAAGACTTGAGGAGTGACTGGTTATCAGGAGTTCTCTCTTTGTGCAGGTCTCTCCTCTGGTATTCTGAACTGAAACTCTGGCCACACTGACCTCCTGGGGCCTATAACTCTATCCCTTCAACTCAGGGACACCTTGCCAGATTCTGCCTAGGCTCCTTCTCCTAAAACTTCACTCTGAAAACTTTCTCAAGAAGTAGTCTGGGCAACGGTAAGCTCACCTCCTTTGTTTCCCATTTTTTCTCATGAATCATATCCTTTATTACCTGATACCAGGTATCTTGAAAACTGTTGTTTCCTGTTCTTTATCCAGTTGTTTTCATTGTTTCAGGCAGAAGAGTAAATTTGGTCCCTGTTACTTTATGTTGGCCAGAAATGGAAGTCCATTGTGGGTCATTTGATTCAGTTCTACTTTGTCTTTTTCCACTTCAGTTCATCAGTTCTACAGAGCATTATTAAATTATCTGTTGGGTACTTGGCATTTAGCTAACGCACTGGAAAGGCTTTGGAACTGTCCTTGAGTTATTACTATCTTAAAATAGTGGGTCTCTCAAGCACAGGGTTGCAAGAATAGGTAGGCTCTAATCCTTAGAGCAATGTTTCTCAAAGTGTATTGGGCAGACTACTTTCAAAGAGTCTCTGGGGGTGCTTGTTGAAAATGCAGATTCATGGGTCCTCTGCTACATGCACTGAATAAATCTCTGGGGTGACAGGTATTAGATATACTGCAACCCATTCTCATGATCAATTCTAAACAAAGGGTCTGGAGGAGGGAATGATTAACAAAGTAATACTGCTACTGTATAGCACTTTACAATTTAGAAAGTATTTTAATAGACTTCACATTTAATATTCACAACTCTGTAGATCTTATTAACATTTTAGAGAGAAGAAGCTAAGGCCTGGGCTCTATTAAGTAGCTTGCCAAAAGTTTATGTAAGAAGGGGAAGAGCTGATTCTAAAGCTCAGGTCTTTCTCAAGCTCATCCCCATTTTGCTGTGCACTGTGCTTCTCTTATGAGACATAGGATTATCATCAAGAGTTGTTATTCTTTTATGCAGTGTGCTTTTTTGGAAGAGTTACTAGGTTATATTTTGTGTTAGGATTAAGATGAGCTCTGAGTGACAGAAAATGTAAAATAGCAGTACATTAAATAAGATGAACATTTATTATCCACACATAAAAGTACAGGACTGATATGATGCTTCACAGCATCAGGAACTGAGGATCTTTGTATTTTGTTCCTCTGCCATGCATGGCCAAGGTCTCACAGTCCAAAGTAGAACTGATATTCTAGATGGCTTAGTAGAGGAAGGGATGAAGAAATCTTAGCCACTTTCAAATATATATATGCTGTGCTGTTAATTATTGTCAGCAGGCTGTACGTTACATCCCCGGGATGTATTTATCTTATAACCAGAAGTTTGACCCTTCTGACCACCTTTACCATTTTACACCCTGTGCTTTCCCCTGGCTTCTGTTCTCCGCCAATCTGTTCTGTTTCTGTGAATCTTGTTTCTCAGGTTTCACATGTAAGGAAGACTATCTAGTATTTGGTTTTCTCTTTCTATTTTACTTAACATAGTGCCCTCAAGGTTCGTACATGTTGTTAATGTTGAATCATATGTGTTCTTTATGTATTTTGGATTATTAACCCCTTATTAGATCTATCATATGGAAATATCTTCTCCCATTCAGTAGGTTGTCTATAAATTCTTGGCAAAACATTCCCGTATTGCCTGCACTAGAGTTGATGACTCCCACCATCCCACCCTTAGTATGCCACTAACTATATTCATTGTTGATTGTCCATACCGTTGTCCTCCATCCCGTCCCACATTGGCTCCATAAGGGCAGCTCATGTTTTGTTCAGTGACGTATCTAGAAAAATGCTTGGGCATCTAGTAGGTGCACAGTAGGTGTTTTTTGAATGAACAAATGAATGAATTAAGCTCAAGATCAGGGACATTCCTTCCTGTTTTTTTCTTCCCAGATTTTATGAGAGATCAGTATAAAATGGGTGCTTTGTTAATGTTAACCGACTGACTTAGATGTTTGGTATATGGTCTCTTTTCTTCGGACTCCTACATAGTACATTTTATTTTAGTTTTTAAATTATATTTTATTGATTATGCCATTACAGTTGTCCCAATTTTCCCTCTATGTCCCCCTCCACTCAGCACCTGCCAGTCCCTCAGACAATCCCCATACTATTATTCATGTCCATGGGTCAGGTGTATAAGTTCCTTGATTACTCTCTTTCCTATACTGTACTTATATTCCCATGGCTATTCTGTAACTACTTATTTGTACTTCTTAATCCCCTCACCTCTTCTTCACCCATTCCCCCTATATACCACCCTCCCATCTGGCAATCACCAAAAAATGCTCTCCATATCCATGATACTGTCTCTGTTCTTGTTTTCTTAGTTTGTTTTTTAAATTCGATTGTTGATAGATATGTATTTATTGCCATTTTACTGTTCATAGTTTTTATTTTCTTTTTATTAACTAAATCCCTTTAACATTTCACATAATAATGGTTTGGTGATGATGAACTCCTTTAGTTTTTTCTTGTCTGGGAAGCTCTTTATTTGCCCTTCAGTTCTAAATGATATCTTTCCCGGGTAGAGCAGTCTTGGCTACAGGTCCCTGCTTTTCATGACTTTGAATATTTCTTACCAGTCCCTTCTAGTCTGCAAAGTTTCTTTTGAGGAATCAGATGAAAGTTTTATGGAAACTCCCCTGGAGTTAACTGCTTTTCTCTTGCTGCTTTTAGAGTTCTCACTTTATCTTTAACCTTTGGCATTTTAATTATGATGTGTCTTGGAGTGGACCTCTTTGTATCCATCTTTTTGGGACTCTCCGTGCTTACTGGACTTGAATGTCTATTTCCATCACCAAATCAGGGAAGTTTTCTTACAATTTTTTTTCAGAAGGATTTCCAATTTCTTGCTTAGACTTCTCCTTCTGGCACCCCTATGATGTGAATGTTGAAACACTTGAAGTTGTCCAGTGGCTGCTTATATTATCTTCATTCTTTTGGATTTCTTTTTTCTTCTTGTTCTAATTTTTTTTTTCTTCCTTATGTTCCAGATCATTGATTTGATCCTCAGCTTCATCCACTCTACTGTTGGTTCCCTGTTAATTGTCCTTTATTTCAATTAGTGTATCCTTTGTTTCTAACTGGATATTTTTTATGTTGTTGAGGTTCTCACTAAGTTCCTTGAGCATCCTTGTAACCAGTGTTTAGAACTCTGCGTCTGATAGATTGCTTATCTCCATTTTGTTTAGTTCCTTTTCTGGAGTTTTGTTCTATTCTTTCACTTGGGCCATGTTTCTTTGTGTCCTCATTTTGGCAGCCTCCCTGTGTTTGTTTCTGTGTATTAGGTAGAGCTGCTGTGACTCCCTGTCATGGTAGCAAGACCTACCTTAATAGGTGTCCTGTAGGGTCCAGTGGTGCAGCCTTCACTGTTACCCAAGCTGGGTACTTGAAGTGCACCCTTTGAGTGTGCTGAATGCAACTTCCTCTTGTAGTTGAGCCTTGATTGCAATTGGGAATTCAATGGGAGGGATTTACCCAGGCCAGTTTGGTGCAAGGACTGGCTCTAACCACTGACCACCCACCTCCACCCTTCATGGAGGATCAGCTGTGCCAGAGCAGGGTGGTCATGCTCTGACATGGTCTGGAGCTGTCCACTGGATATGCAGACTCTGGGGTTTCCCAGGTGGTGCAGGCCAAGGTCAACCCCTACCTGTGTTCTGCCCAGGGTCACCCTGCCTGAGTTATCAATCTGAGATGGCTGATACTTGTGCTGCGCTTGGCAGTTCCTGGGTGAAGCCAAGCTGTGAATCTAGGCTGGCTGCTGCTAGTGCTGGGCCTGGGGCCACTTAGCAAGAGGTATGGTGGCTGGGGGCTCACTGAGGCTGGCTGTAGCTTATTTGAAAGAATTGAGGAAGTTGTAAAGCTTGAACCAATACCAGCCATTTATATGGAAAAGCCACTGTTAGCAGCTTGGGTGTGCCCATTAAGTTGGGTGGGATGGAATCCCAGTGGATCTCCAGGGCAGGGCAAACAGTGTTAGCTAGGTTGATGGGTCTCATATATGCACCTGCCTGTGGGCTCTGTGGCTGTGTGAGGGAAGGGTTCAGAGAAGGGACAGTGGCCTCTGCCCACCTTTGTGTCTGAGAGAAAGCTGTCTCCCAGCTCTTGCCTTGATGCCAGACACTTCAGTTGGTCCCCACATGCCACTGGTGGTGTCTTTCAAGCTCTACCTCAGAGGGAGTGAGTCTGAGTAAGACCATGTGTGGGCTCTTTAAGAGGAACTACTGGGGCTCCAGACGGTTTTTCCACACACTCAATCCCCGCTGGCATTTGCAGCCTGAAGTTATGGGGACTTATCACCCAGGCACTGGAACTCTGGCCTGGGAGGCCCAGTGTGGGGCTGGGATTTCTCACTCCTGAAATAGCCCTCCTGAATTTTTATCCACTATATGTGGATGTGGGACCAGCCTCTTTCATGTTTCCATCCCTAGATGGATGTGTTTTCTTTGGTTCTGTAGTTGTGAGGCTTCCATTCAATTTGATTTCTGACAGTTCTGAGTGACAGTGGTTCTGTAGTTTGGGTATAATTTGATATGGTTTCACAAGGAGGGGAGCCGTGTTTACCTGTGCCACTGTCTTGACCAGCAGTGCTTAACATGAATTTTAGAATCAGCTTACCAAGTTCTGTAAAAGAGTTTTGGATTTGGTTATTACTGTGTAACAAATTGCCACAAACTTAGTGACTTCAAATAATCCAAACTTGTTAGCTTACAGTTCCAGAGGTCAAAATTCTGAAACAGATCTTGCGAAGCTAAAATCCAGGTGTTAGCAGGGCTGCATCTCTTCTGGAGGTTTTGTGGGAGAATCTGTTTCTTACCTATTCCAGCCTCTAGAGGCTGCCTGACTTCCTTGTCTTGCACCATCCTTCCATCTTAAAAGCTGGTGGTCAGATTTCCTTCTCTGACTCTGGCTCTTCTGCTGCCCTCTTTCCTTGCTTGGTCTGACCCTCGTGATTAGATTGGGCCCACCTAGATAACCCAGGATACGCTCCCTCTTTTAAGACTCTTAACTTACTCACATATGCAAAGTCCCCTTTGCCAAGTAAGGTGACATATTCACAGGTTCCACGTGTTAGCACACGGACATCTTTGGGGGAACCATTACTCTGCCTACTTCAGCATCTTCACAATGTTAAGTCTGCCTATCCGTGAACAAAGTACGATATATATATCCATATACTTATGTGTTCTTAAATTTCTGTCACTTTTCAGTGTACAGATCTTTAACTAACTTATCATGTTTATCCCTATGCATTTCATATTTTTGATGCTTTTGTAAATTTGTATTAATTTAGTTTTCATTTATTGATCTTCTATCCTGCAACCATTCTAAAATCCATTTATTAGTTCTAGGAAAATCAGTTGGATTTTCTACATAAATAATCATGTCTGTGAATTAAGGCAGTTTTACTTCTTCCTTCCCAACCTGGGTGCTTTTTATTTACTCATTTTCTTACCTGATTACAATGGTTAGAATCTCTAGTACTATGTTAATAGAACTGATGAGAGTGTACATCCTTGTTTCATTCCTTATCTTAGAGAGAAAGCTTAACTTTCCACTGTTCAGTACGATGCTAACTGTAGCTTTTTCATAGCTCCCCTTCATTGGCTTGAGGAGCTCCATTTATTCCTGGTTGGCTGAGTTTTAAATTAGGAATGAACGTTAAATTTTGTCCAGTGTTTTTGTATATTTTCTTATCTACTGAGATGATCATCTGGTTTTCTATTTTCGGTTTTTAACATGGTGAATTACCTTCAGTTCAACATACTTCCTAATCTTCCTTTTAATTTCTTATTTATCCATGGGTTATTTAGAAGTATATTTTTTAATTTCAAAATATTTGGGAATTTTTTTCAGAGAACTTACTGTTAATGAGTTTTAATTTAATTTATGCACAGAGAATATACTTTCAAATTTACTGAGACTTGTTTTAAGGCCCAGAATTTTGTATGACTTGGTAAGTCCTGTGTATATAGTTGAGAAGAATATGTATTTTCCTGGTATTGGGTGGAGTATTCTATATAATGTCAGTCAGGTCATGTACTTGTTCTATCAATTATTGAAAGAAGGGTATGAAATCCCTGAGTGTAAGTGTAGACTCGTCTGTTTCTCCTTACAGTTCTATTAATTATTGCTTCGTGTATTTTTAAGCTCTGTTATTGGGGATACAAATGTTTAGAATAATTATATTTCTTAATTAATTGACTCTTATTATTATGAAGTAACCTTCTTTATACATTTTGGTATTTTTGTCTAATATCATTATAGCTATTCCCATCTTTCTTTTGACCAGTGTTAGCATGGTGCGTGTTTTCCTCACTCTTGTTTTTTACCTGCTTTTATATTGCATGTTTTTTGTATTCAAAGTCATTTCTTGTAAGGAGCAGATGGCTGTGTCTTATCTTTTGTCCTGTCTGGCTCTAGGATGAAGAGGTAAGCCACAACTAACTACTCTATATACTGCCTACAAGACATGCTCTTTAAGTCATCTGCCTTCAAGGTGACCGTCACTAGGGTTGGATATGAGTCTGTGATCTCGCTTTTTGTTTTGTATGTGTCCCACCTGTTCTTTGTTCTCTTTGTATTCTTATTCTGCCTTTTTGGGATTGAGTATTGTTTATAATCCTGTTTATCAGTTATCCTTTATAAAAGATATGTCTGTCTGCCCAGACAGACTTTATATTAACAAAAGTGACAAGATGGAGAAAAATATCTATGAAGAGAAGCAAAGCTGGAGAAGGCAATAGGAGGGATCTGATCTGGGTAACTGGGGAAGTTGGTGGAAGTTTTCAGTAGGATGGTGAGGAAAGGTGTTAGCTGAAAATAAGACACCTAAAAAAACACCTGGAGAAGACAGAGCAAGTCATGTGTACATAGAAGAGAATTTCAGATGGAAGAACAATTGTAAAAACCCTGCGGTTTATCACCATGAGTGGGCCGAGTGAGCTCAAGAAGCAGCAAGGAGGGCAGTCCGACTGAAGCAGAGAGGCAGTGGGGGGCTAGATTTTGGAACACTTTGCACGAGTCTCTGAAGGAGGTGAAAAGCTGCTGCAGGGCTGTGAGCCGGAAATGACATGATCTGACTTAGGTTTTAAAAGGATTACTCTGGCTACGGCATTGAAAATAAAATAGGTTGGAGAGGGGGAGCAGGAACAGAAATGGGAAATCCAGTTGGGAGGTTATTATAATAATCTAACTGCAGATGACGGTAACTCAGACCAGACCTGTGAGAAGTGGCTAGATTCTGAATATTCTGAAGGTTGACATAAAGGATTTTCTGATGGATTGCATATGGGTATGAGAAAAGGAGAGGATTCAAGAATGATTCCACAGTTTTGGCCTAAATGGGAGGATAGAATTATATTCTGAGATGTGGAAAACTGCGGGAGTCAAATACCTATAGCAGCCTTGCATGTGTGGTAGGTAGGTGCCTTGTGTTGGGAAAGGCAGCTGTGCATGCGGTCTTTCCAACCCCTCGGGGCTGTGTAAGAATGGGGCCTTGGGCCTGGAATGCTTTCTTGTCAAGAGAGAGAGTCCTCACAGCTTAAGCTCCTTTGTTCTGCATGACCATCATACAGCACTTGGCCAACCGCACTGCTCTATCTGTCCCCTGAGGGGGTGAGTCCTTCTCCTGTAACACATGATGGGTAATGCAGGCCAAGCGCCCTGCATGGCTGCTGAGAGGGACCTCCTGGCTACTGGGGAACCGACATCACTACTGACGCTTACCTTGCTGTGTCTTCTCCATGTGAGCCAAGTGTTCTTCCACCAGTGCTTGATTATGCTGTTTTCCATGGCAACTCCAGTACCAAGATGCAGTGGAGAGAAGTGTTTGGACTTCCCCACCTGGAGATGGGCAACAGATGCCACTTGCCAGACACTTTGTAACTATTGAATGGATGAACAAATAAATCAATGAATGGGATGGTCGACCTCGTTAGGGGCTGTTAATTTTGAGATGACTGTTACACTTTCAAGTGGAGATATTGAGTGGGCAGTTAGATGTAAGAATTTGGAGGGCAGGGAGAAGTCTGCTGGGATTCTCCTGGAAGTACTTTTGCATCGCTTGAAAAAAATTATAAAATAATTAAGAAGACTTGGCATCTCCATAATGAGTGTTTCCACCCGACAAGAGACATATATAAGAATTTTCATAACAGTATTGTTAGTGCTAGACCTAAACTGGAAAACAATATCCATCAACAAAAGAATGAAAAAAATAAATTGTAGGATAGTCATAAAATGGTATTCTACAGTAATGAAAATGAGTGTACTCAGAGTACTTGCAACAACATTGATGAAGGCAGACATAAATGAATTCTTTCTGTATGATTCCACGCATGTAAATAAAACTAAACTATAGTGTTAGAAGCCAGGATGTGAGGTTGTCCCGGGAGGAATGGGAGCAGGTAGTGATCGGGGTACTTTCTGGAAGGCTGGTTATAATCTGATTTTTCACCTGAGTGGTGATCATGTGTTTGCTTTATTATCACTCATTGAGCTGTACTTTTAAGTGTTGGACCCTTTCAGATACACGTTATAATTCTAAAAGGAAAGTTAAACTGTCATGTAAATATATTGCCTTCCAAAGAATTTGTTGATCATGCTCTATTTAGTTCCTAGATATCTATCCTTGTGGTTGTATGTGGTCATGAAACATATAAGATAATCCATTTAAACTGCGGTGCTGTACAAATAACCGAATTTCTGATCCCGGGAAGAGACAGAGTAACAACCACAACAGGAAATGGTGCAAGGCTTATCGTAACCCGCCCTCTGGACACCCAGAATGCTATTGGATTTTTAGGGTTAGAATTTAAAGTGAATTAGAGAAAATTGAGTTGGTCTTGGGGTGAAATATGGCATTAAAACTCCAAACCCCACACGTGAAACTATAAGATAGAACATTATTTATCAATAGAATACAGTAACCTTATAAAAATGCACTTGAGTTAACGTGTTAATTATTTTGAGCTTGAGCATTAAGGTGAGTCAGTCATTTCTTATCATTTATACAGTGATGTTTATTAGTCATATAAAAGCCACCTGTGCACTGTAGTTTACTTAAGGCCCCAGTTCCTCTTATGTGTCTATCATCATGTCCTCCTTGACATTTTGGTTTAATCGCCTCAACTCCGCTCCAACTACAGACCAAATCTGACGAGGTAGAATGTAAGGGGGACAAATGCAAGGCCCTACATTCGAGTTCACATGAAGGAAGTGGAAGTGTGATTTGTCAACGCAGATGATGAAGTCTCAGAAGGTCTGACTGATCTAGCATCACTCTTGACCAGGGCTGCCCCCTCAGAAGCTTAACGTGGTCATTGGCTGTGTTATCACAAGTGACGGGAGGTCATGAGAGCACACCAGCAGTGTTCTGTTCAGTGTGGGGCACCATACTGTGAGAGCGACACTGCAAGCTTACAGCACGTATGAAGGAGAGACGCTGGTTTTGAGGAGGTATGAAGTATGGATTGTGGCTGAAGAAACCAGGACTCTGAAGTCCCATAGCACCCCTGTATGGTGTTGTCCCATTTTACAGATAGGAAATTAAAGCTCAAAGGTAACGGATTTTGTGTTAAAACGTAACTGAAAAGTGGTTGGTCCAGGCCCCTCATCTCTTGCTTCTCGATCTACTATTCTTCTTATTTCAAAATATTAGTTTAAGTTACATTTTTAAGAAACCTGGATATTGGCCACTATATAAGGATAAACTTGAAACTCTGAGGGAATGATTCCAGGTTATAAAGGAGGAAAAGGAACATTCAGAGTAGGGAGATCAAAGGTAGTTTGGTTATCAGTATTGTAAGTTTATTAGTATTACAGAAATGTGTTGTCTTAAACATATTTTTCTCTCTCTTTTAAGGTTTTTGACTCCAATGAAGAATCTGGGTATCTCATTCTCACCGTAGTTATATCAGGTCATTTCTTCATTTCCCAAGGACAAACACTTCTGGTAGGTTTTATGCATATAGTTTAATATTGCAAATATTTTCTATCTTCATAGCTTTATGTTAATTTTTATATCAACTTTCTTCAGTCTCACTGTAATCCATCAGGTTCAACAAATAAGCATTTATTGCATGTTCTTTAACAGTGGGAAATAAAAAACATACTGAATATTACCTGCCCTAAAGGGGATTAGAGTTTTGTTGGGAGTCAAAATGGATCAAAGGATTGAGATTAACCAGTATTATAAAGGAATCTTAATTGGGACATTGAGCTGAAAACAGGCTAGATTTGTAGAGAAATGTATGGAGGGTTTTCCAGATAGGGTAAAACATAAAGAGGTATAAATTGAAAGAAATATGTAAAAGAAAACTTGAAGCATGCTATTATTACTTGGCATATACCTCTATAAAACTCTAGTTTTATAAACATGCATTTGTTCTTTACACACACATTGTGGGAAATTTTTGGAATGAAGAAATATATAAAGAAGAAAATAAGAATTTGGGGTGGGGGGCAAGATGGTGGTAGAGTAGGAGGATTTGTCTTACACTGCCTGTCAGCACCAAACTGAAAATAAAAACAAAGAGAGAAACATACACCCAAAATAAACAACTGAAGATGATCTGAAGAGGAGACACTTAACTAAGGTTCCGCAGGAATCACCTCGAGACGGGTAGAAAGAGCAGGGATGCCAAAGGGGCCGGCACCACTCTCATGGGCAGTGGGCCAAGGTTGTGGTTGGGCTGTGGGAGCTTCCCTGAGAAAAGTGAAGCGTGGACCCCGGACTGGGCCCCCAAGCACAGAGTGCCAGTGCTGGGATCACCTGCCCACACAGCATCCGGTGGGGAAAGGCTGTGGGGGTTTTGCTGGCCTCAGAGAGACAGCCCGCTGGAGAGAGACAGGGCCCACTGGTGACAATGCTACTTTCTTTTTTTTTCTTTCTTTTGTTCTAAGGGGCTAACATAGGTTTCACATTTGCAGCCACTCATCTTGGGCTTGGGTGAAGGAAAGTCAGCATGCTCTGGAGTCGTGTGAGGGAAGTCTGGAGTGGGAGGCTTAGGGGAGATATGAGGGGAATGGCTACTGGGTTGCTGGTACTAGGGCACACCCCCATATCGCAGCAGCCATTTTTCTTTAGAAGGGCAAGCTCCTCTCAGGGGAAAAACAATTAGTCCACCCTATGGGAAACTGCTCACTTCACCCTCTGGAATCCTCCTAGCCCCATCCTCTGGAATCCCTCCCTCCCTTTCCTTCCCCTCCTCTCCCCCATCACTTAACCTGCATGTTATCTGCTGCTGAGGGGACAGCATCACAGGCAGACTGAGGGGTGTCAGAGACTGGCTTTAGAACACGGCTGTTCCACACACTTTCCCAGGAACCAGACTGGCACTTCTCCCTCATAGGAGAGCCTTGGAACACCCTCCCACTTTCCAGTGGGCCCAGACTCAGGACTCTGGAGGCCCCACCTCCTTTCCTACTCTCCTACCAGCAGCTTCACCCTGCTGGGTTCAGGGAAATAATCTGGGACAGACTCAGACATGAAGCGAGGGGACAGAAAACTATACTTGAACAACAATTCAAAGTTTTTTAAGAAGCATGGGGACAGGGAACACACCCACCATTCCGTGAGGTCTGAACAGCACCTGCCATGGGAAATCCAGGTGTCGCATCCTCCTGATTCTGCCAGAGGTCCTCTCAGAAACAGATGGGTCAGTGACTAGAGTAAGACTAATGACAGGACTGCAGGCAGAGGTATGTGGACGTGGATACAGCAATGCCTTCAGTCATTGGTTGATCTGCGCCAGGGCCCTGTGCTGATAAAAAGCTGGCCTTGCCAGGCAGCAAGGCTCATCCTGGATGCAGCCAGACCCTGAGGAAACAGCCACAAGCTGTGGATTACCTGCGGCTTCAAACAAGGCTCCCTAGAGCTGGAAGTGGACAGCATCTGTCATTGGCTTATACCAGCTTCAGACAACATCAGAATCATATTCAGAGAGTGAACCCTGCAAACAAGGACTAAGCTCTGCTGATATGAACTCCACTTTATCTATCTCATTATTTTTGTTATTTTTTTCTTTTGCATAGCTTTTAATCATTTTTCCTTAATTTATTTCTTATTTTTCTCTCTTTCCTTTCAAATCTCATATTTTACTGTTCCCTTTCTTCATTTTGCCTTCCTCCTTCCTTTTCTTATTTTTTTAATCTTATTTGTCCCTTTCTGAGTCCTTTTGTGGTGATTCTCTGTTTCTATTCCTTACTATTAATAGTTTCTCATCTTTCTATCCTCATAATCATTTTTCTTTCCTTTGGTCTTTGCATGTTCTTTTTTTCTTATAATATTCTATTTTTCTTTCCACTTTTATTATTCCCTACTCTTTTGTTGTTGATTTTGCTGTTGTTGGGTGGGTTTGCTTATGTGGGTTTTGTTTTGTGTTGTTTTGTTTTGTTCTGTCAGCATATAAGAGGCATGTGGGGTTGAGCCTCTCAGTCAGCAGCTGGAGGGGAGAACACACCAATGAAGGGGCCAACAGAAATCCAGACCCAAATACAACAGGAGAGCCCACAGAAATGGCACAAGGAGCATTCCTAGAGCATCCAGCTCAGGAGATAAAGGAGACTGCATCACTGAGTTCCATAGAACTCTTCACACATAAGGCCACTCCACAAGACAGAGAGTCAAAGCAGCTCAATCTAATACATAGAAACAAACACAAAGGGTCAGCTAAAATGGGAAGACAAAGAAACAACCTCCAAAAGAAAGAAAAGGAGGAATCCCCAGAAAAAGAGCTAAATGAAATTGAGGCAGCAATTTATCAGATATTAAGTTCAAAGTAACAGTTATGAGGATGCTCAAGAAACTTAGTGGGAACTATGAGGAACTTAGTAGGAACTACATTAACATGAGAAAGGACATACAAACCATGAATAAGAACCATTTGGAAATGAAGAGTGTAATAACTGAAATGAAGAATATGCTAGAAGGAATTAAAAGCAGGCTAGATGAAACAGAGGATCAAATCAGTGATTTGAAAGACAAGGTAGGAAAAACACCCAGTCAGAGCAACAAAAAGGAAAAAAGACTTTAAAAGAATGGAGTATGGTTTAAGGGAACTTTGGGACAATGTGATACTTAACAATATCTGCATTATAGGAATACCAGAAAGAGAAGAAGGTAAGCAAAGGATAGAAAACCTGTTTGAAGAAATAATGACAGAAAACTTCCCTAACCTGGTGAAGGAAAAAGTCACACAAATTCAGGAAGCACAGAGTCCCAATCAAGACAAACCCAAAGAGATCTACATAAAGACACATCATAATTTATAGCAAAGTTTAAAGACAGAGAATCTTAAAGGTAGCAAGAGAGAAACAGTCAGTTACCTACAAGGAAGCTCCAATAAGACTATCAACTGATTTCTCAACAGAAACACTTCAGCCAGAAGGGACTGGCATGAAGTATTCAAAGAAATTAAAAGCAAGAATCTGCAACCAAGAATACTCAATCCAGCAAAGTTATCATTTAAAATTGAAGGACAAATAAGGAGTTTCCTAGACAAAAAAAGATAAAAGAATACATTGCCACCAGACCAGCATTGCAAGGGATGTTAAAAGGACTGTTTTAAGAAGATGAAGTAATAGAAAGGAACATAGATACAAAGGAACAAAATGGCTATGAGCAAGCACCTATCAATAGTAACCTTGAATGTGAATGGATTAAATGCTCCAATCAAAAGACATAGGGTAGCTGAATGTATAAGAAAACATGACCCATATATATGCTGTCTACGGGAGACCCACCTCAGAACAAAAGATTTACACAGAACGAAAGTGAACAGATAGAAAAATATATTACATGCAAATGGAGACTAAAAAAAAGCTAGGGTAGTAATTCTTATATCTGACAAAACAGACATCAAAACAAAGGCCATAAAAACAGATGGAGAAGGTCAATACATAATACTGAAGGGATCAGTCCAACAAGAGGATATGACCCTTGTGAACATATATGCACCCAATATAGGAGCACCTAAAAATATACAGAAAATTTTGGAGGACTTTAGGAAGAGCTTGACAGCAATACAATCAACAAAGGGGTTTTTATTTATTTAATTTTAGACAGAAAGGAAGGGAGGGAAAAAGAGAGGGAGAGAAACATCAGTATGTGGTTGCCTCTCACACATCCCCTGCTGAGGATCTGGCCTGCAACCCAGGCATCTTCCCTGACTGGGAATTGAACCAGGGACCCTTTGGTTCACAGGCTGGCACTCAATCCACTGAGCCACACCAGTCAGGACCAATGCAGAGGTTTTTAAAACCCCACTGTCAACAATGGACAGAACCTTCCAGACCAAAAGTATCAACAAGGAAACAGCAACCTTAAATGGCATGCTTGATTGAATGGGTTTAATTTATATTTACAGAACATTTCATCCCAAAGCAACAGAATACAAATTCTTTTCAAGTGCCCATGGATCATTCTCAAAAGTAGACCACACAAAATAAGTCTTAACAAATTCACGGAAATTGAAATCATATCAAGAATATTCTTGGATCACAGAGGCATGAAACTAGAAATCAACCTCAGTACAAACCACCCCCCCGCCCTCAAAATCATTTAAATACACAGAGGGTAAATAGGATGTTATTAAATAATGAATGGGTAATCAATGAGATCAAGGAAAAAATCAAAAAGTACCTGGAAATAAATGAAAATGAGCTCACAACAACCCAAAACTTATGCAACACACCAAAAGCAGTCCTAAGAGGGAAGTTTATAGCAGTATAGGCATGCCTCAGGAGGACAGGAAAATCTCAAACAATCTGACCCTACACCTAAAAGAACTAGAAAAATAACAACAAACAGAGCCCAAAGGGAGTAGAAGGAAGGAATAATCAAGATCAGAGTGGAAATAAATGGCATAGAGACAAAAAAAAAAAAGAAGAAAGAAAGAAGAAAAGAAGGGAAGGAAGGAAGGAAGGAAGGAAGGAAGGAAGGAAGAAAAAGAGAAACAATTCAAAAGATCAGTGAATCCAGGAGCTGGTTCCTTGAAAAGATACATAAAATTGGCGAATCTTTAACCAGACTCATCAAGAAAAATAGAGGACCCAAATTAATGAAATCAGAAATGCAAGGGGAAATAATGGATACCACAGAAATACAAAGGATGGTAAGAAAATACTATGAACAATTATATGCCAATAAATAGGATAATTGGGGTGCAATGAATGAATTTCTAGAATCATACAATCTTCCAAAACTGAATCAGAAAAAAGCAGAGTACCTGAATAGACTAATAACAACTAATGAAATTGAAGCAGTAATAAAGAAAAAAACTCCCAAGAAACAAAAGCCCTGGACCAGATGGCTTCACAGAAGAATTTTACCAAATATTCAAAGAAGAACTAAGGCCTGTCCTTCTCAAACTATTCCAAAAGATTCACGAAGAGGAAAGGTTACCAAGCTCTTTTTTTAAAAATAATTTTATTTACCAAGCTCTTTTTTATGAGGCCAGTGTTATCCTAATTCCAAAACCAGGTAATAACACAACAAAGAAGGAATACTGTAGGCCAATATCCCTGAAAACATTTATGCTAAAATCTTTAACAAGATACTGGCAAACCAGTTCTCACAATACATTAAAAAGATCATACACCATGATCAAATGGGATTTATCCTGGGGTGCAAGGTTGGTACAATGTTTGGAATCAATAAGTGTGATATATCACATAAACAAAATTAAAGATAAAAAACACACAACCATATCAATAGATGCAGAAAAAGCATTTGATAAAATTAGCACCCATTTATGATAAAAAAAAATTCTCAGTAATGTGGGAATAGAGGGATCATATTTCCACATAATAAAGGCCATATATGAAAAACCTGCAGCCAAACATACTCAGTGGGCAAAAATTAAAAGCATTTCTCTAAGATGAGGAATAAGACAGGGATGTCTGCTTTTACCACTCTTATTCAACATAGCACTGGAAGTACTAGCCACAGCGATCAGACAAGAAGGAGGCATCCAAATTGGAGAGGAAATAAAACTATTATTATTCACATATGATATGATATTGTACATAGAAAACCATATAGACAAAGAAATTCCATGGAAAGTGATATAAAATGGACCCTGTAAAAATATACCACTATACATGTTGCCAAATATAATTTCTTTCAGAGATGGAAAAAATCCCTATAGGTTCCACCAAAAAAAACTACTACACCTAATAAATGAATTCAGCAAAGTAGCAGGACACAAAATCAATATTCAGAAATTGATGGCATTTCTATATACCAATAATGAGATAACAGAAAGAGAAACTAAGAAAACAATCCCATTTACTATTTCAACAAAAAAAAATGAGGTGCCTAGGAATAAATTTAACCAAAGAGGTAAAACACCTGTATTTGAAAAACTGTAGGACACTGGAGAAATTCAGGAAGATACAAACAAGCGGAAGCATATAACATTGTTCATGGACTGAAAGAGTTAACATCATTAGAGTGTCCATACTACCCAAAGCAATTCATAGATTCAATGCAATCTATGAATTTTCATTCCTGTTAAAATACCAGTGGCACATTTCACAGATCTAGAACAAATATTCCAAAAATTTATATGGAACCATAAACGACCCCACATAGCCTCAGCAATCTTGAAGAAAAAGACAAAGTTGGAGGGAATCACAATATCCGGTATCAAACTATACAAACTCCACACCAGGAAGACAAAGAATCCAATTAAAAAACTAGCAAATGACCTGAACAGACACTTCTCCTAGAAGGACATACAGAGGGCCCACAGGCATACGAAAGGATGCTCAGCATCACTAGCCATCAGAGAGATGCAAAATAAAACCACAATGAGATACCACCTCACACAGGTCAGAATGGCCATCACTAACAAATCAACAAACAAGTACTGGCAAGGCTGTGAGAACAGGGAACCCTAGTGCACTGTTGATGGGAATGCAGACTGGTGCAGCCACTGTGGAAAACGGTATGGAGTTTACTGAAAATATTAACAATGGAACTGACTTTTTGCCCATCAGTCTCACTTGGGAGTTTATATTCCAAGAATCCCAAAACACAATCAGAAAAAACATGCTCCCCTATGTTCATAGCAGCATTATTTATAATAATCAAGATTTGGAAGCAGCCTAAGTGTCCATCAGTAGCTGAGTGGATAAAAAAGCTGTAGTATATTTACACAATCAAATACTATGCAGCAGTATAAAAGAAGGAATTGTTACCTTTTGTGGCAGCCTGGATAGAATGGAGACTACTATGCTAAGTGAAATACACCAGTCAATGAAAAACAAATACCGTATGATCTTGATTATAACTGGAATCTAATGAACAAAATAAACTAATGGCAAAATAGAATCAGAGGCACAGAAAACATGGAACAGACTGACAACTGTAAGAGGGGAGGGGTGAAATGGGGACTGGTTGAGAGAAGGTGAAGGGATTAGTCAAAGAATGTCCATGCATGACCCATGGACATGCACAGTGGTATGGGGACTGACTGTGGGAATGGGGACAGGCTGAGGGAAGGGGGGCAAAGGGGGAAAAATTGGGAGAACTGTAATAGCATAAACAATTAAAAAATGAAAGTAAATAAAAAATCATTTTTCTCAAAAGTTTGTGAGTATGCTGAATTGATATTCAGAAACAAAATAAGGAAACAAAACAATCATTAACTTCCAACTAAAGAAATTGCATACTTTTGCTTGCCTTGTTTGTTTTGTTGATGAGATTCCACTTATAGGTGAGGTCATATGGTATTTGTCTTTCACTGCCTGGCTTGTTTCACTTAGCATAATGCTCTCCAGTTCCATCACTGCTGTGGTGAAGGGTAGGAGCTCCTTCTTTCTATCTGCTGTGTAGTATTCCGTCACGTAAATGTACCACAGTTTTTTGATCCACTCATTCACTGATGGGCACTTAGGTTGCTTCCAACACTTGGCTATTGTAAATTGTGCTGCTATGAACATTGGGGTGCATAGGTTCTTTTGAATTGGTGTTTCAGGGTTCTTAGG
>PVKM010018041.1:0-25464 GCA_004027735.1 Carollia perspicillata
TTTATTTAAAGCTATACAGATTTAAAGTAGTGACCTAATGTCTTCATTAAAATATCGAAGTCCTTTAGGATACCCACAGACGCACACAGTCCTTCCTTCTCCCTCCGCCCTAAT
The DNA here is from genome assembly GCA_004027735.1 of Carollia perspicillata. Lineage (NCBI taxonomy): Eukaryota > Metazoa > Chordata > Mammalia > Chiroptera > Phyllostomidae > Carollia > Carollia perspicillata. The sequence continues at coordinate 115 of PVKM010018041.1, forward strand.
TTGGGGTACCGTATCTCAGCAAAAAAAGTAGATTCAGGCTCCTGACACCATCAGCTTTGTCATTGGCCAGGATCAAGTCACATGGTTCTCCTCTGCAAAACTGTGGGGGTCTGCACTCTGCCAAAACCGTGTGGTTCTGCTCTTAAGGGCTGCTGCATCTGGGTTTAAATCCCCCCAATCTTCTTCTGCAGCCCCATTTTTGACTCCTCCCACAATCGGCTAAACTTGCCAGCACTCCCATATCCTTCCAGCTCTTTTGGGCTGCCATAGTGAATCTGGGCAGGCGTGGCCACATGGCATAGAGCCAATCATCTCCAAGCTCTCACTCAGGCACTATAACCAGGGGGAGTTGCCTCCTAGTTACATCTTGGGTGGAAGTCACTTCCATCCCCCTGACTCAAAGCAGGGCCACAGCTACTTAACATATCTATGCAACCCGTTAAAAGTTATAGATATGTTAAATGACCATGCCAGAGGTTAGCTGCAAAACTGTTGTTATGCAAAACAGCTTTGCATGTTCCTGTTCCATGTGTCCCTTCCTCGATTCACACCTGTGGGAGGAAGGGGTGAGGACATCTTATATACCTTTCTAATATTTCCTGGACACCTTGAGTTCTGGATCCCATTCCGAATCCCTATTTGGGGTCTCCCATTTGGCTGCGCCCTGTTACAAAACTGCTTTTCATAAGTCCTGGTTAATATTAGGATTACCTGATTAAGGAAAAACAAGAAACAAACAAACAAAAACCCAATATACCAGGTTGAATTTGAATTTTAGATAAACAACAATTTTTATTATTAATAAAGATATCTCAAATATGGCATGGGACAAACACTAAAATGGATTTGTTGTTTATCTGGAATTGCAATTTGACTGGATGTCTTATATTTTATCTGGTAATGCTATGACTATGCATAACGATATATGAGGTCTGTCTGGAAAAAGTCCAGCCATTGTTAATATAACAAGAATAGTTTACATGACATTGATGTAACTGGCAGCCAAGGAGAGTGGACTGGAATGCACACGTGTGAACAATGACAACTTCCCTGTACTGGCAGTGGGGGTGGTAGGTGCCATAGAGTGAGCACGTGTACTGTGTGGCTGTCATATTCAAAATAACTGAGGGAGTAGAACAACGAATCTGCATCCAATTTTTCATTAAGTTTGAACATGCTTCTACAGAAACTATTTGAATGATTCAGAAGGCTTTTGGGGACAATGCAATGTGTGCAGTGCTTCAAAGATGGTCGAGAATCTAATGGAAATGACCCACATTCCGGAAGGCCTACAACAAGCAGAACACCTGAGAATGTTGAATGTGTATGGCCGCAATCAACAGAGATCAACAACTGACAATGCTGGGAGAACTGTGTGAGGTCCCAAAGTGCCTACTTTGCAGGGGACTAAGGAATCTCTGTCCTATGTATAATGTTTCTTGTATCTTGTATCTTGTTCCATAAATGTCTCTAATTTTCTTGTTACATGGCTGGATATGTTCTGGACTGACCTTTGTACATCTAAATAGAAGTACACCGACTTGTGTGATAGATAGAAGGGTGCACCACCCAGATAACCTTGCTTTCTTTCCATGTTGGAGTGGTGTGTGAGCAGACAAGCTGTACCTGTCAGCCCCTCAGGGCCTACTGGAGTTCCAGAAAGCTCCACATCTATCTAATCAAGCCCTTTCTAGGGCAGCTGATACACATGTTAAAAGGCCCCACCAGTTTAATTCCATGCCAGGCAGCTCTGAGAGGCAATATTCAATCTGGAGCTCCTGCAGCTTGTTCACATCTTTTGGGGGCCTGTGTGACAATTTGACTTCCTCCTTGGCCAACCCTGCCTCTACACCCTTTCCTTTCACAGATGTTAACCCTTAATTAATGTCTTAAACCCCAGACTTTGTCTTACTGTTTGCTTCCAGAGAATCCACCTGTGAAAGCTTATAGATAACCAAGTAACAGGACAAGAAGAACCCCCTTAGTCCAACAAAGAACTTCTGTTAACAGGAAAAAACATTATAACCCCTTTGCTGAGATCAAAGCAATACACCCTGGATCAGTTAGGGTTTTAGCAGGAAACAGAGGCACACTCAAATATGAAAATGAAAAGAGTTTAATGAACACACTGTTACAGTACTGTAGATGGGATGAAGGAACCAAGAATGTTGTTCATAACAGGAACTTGTTACCCAGAGAAAAAGTTGACATAGAGACTATGAAAGTCTAACCTACAATGCAGGAAGTCCTTCCTACCCTGGTCCCAAAATGATAAAGAGAAGCAATAGTCACTAAAGTCCAGTTAAACATGCAGCTGAAGCTGGGACAGAGGAGCTTCCTCACAGACACTAAAAAGTGTAATGATGGGGACCCATTGCCTGGGGTCTAGAGAGTGGAGGGACTGAAACCCAGAACCCTCACTCTTCCCAGTCTCAGCTATTGCTGATGACTCCCTCTGGCTGAGCCCAAGCAGAAGCCAAAGGACTAGATACAAGTAGAACAGCCTTCACACACAGAACAGGGCTGAAGGGTACAGAGTGAGTCATGACGAACAGAGAATATCCAAAACTACCACACCCAAGGTCAAGAATGACATGCCGGTAAACTAAATAAAGTAAATGCAGAACACCAGAGAGAGCAAATCTCAGAAATTCAAAAACCTGAGTTATACTATTAACGTCCCCAAACAGCTTTGATATTTCAAACAAGTCACTCCATCTCTCTGGGCCTATTTTATCTTCTGCAAAAAGAGTTCCACAAAGTCAAGAGTTTCGAGTTTTAACAATTCATAAGTGTGCATACCTAAATTTCCTGTGCAAAGTATATAAATAGGATGAATTTGGGAAATGAGATCTAGAATTATTTAAGAAATCAGGATAATTATCAGGTAGCCATGACCTGCTTAAAGAAAATTAAGAGAGCAGCAGGAAAGAGCCAATGTAGAGTTTGCTAATAACAATGGATTATTACAGAGAGCAAAAGTTGGCATGAGAAGTGGCATGGAAATAAAATAATACAACAGAAAACACAAAGGAAATCTAGATGAGTTGATGAGTTATTATAATAAGCTCAGTTTAATATGATCTAACTCAAATCGTAACAGACATAAAGAATACAAAATACATAGGCATGTAGTAGGTTTTTTTTCTTCAATTTGCAAATAAGAACACTATGGGTTAACCAAAAGCAAGGTGAATTTAAGATCAAAGTTCATGAGCTCAGATTTTCATAGAGTACTTAGGAAGAGTAAATGAGATATTTACTTGAAACTGTTTTGAAAGCTTTAAATTGCCACTTAAACACTACTGACCTTTTTGTAGGGGTCAATCTATTGGAATCCTAATGGATATTTAAAGATTGAGTGAAAAGTACTTGGATTTTTCTAGGTGTTTATTTTTGAAAGAGGAATCAAGGTTCACGGCAAAAAATTGACATGGATAAAATGCAGTTCATTAGAATGGCAGATCATAATATCCTTTATCAAATATTCTAGTTTCTGTTCCTGGGAAGCCTCTTCATATGAGAGGGTGATACCCTGATGAACTTTACAGCAGCTTAGAGATTTCCTTTGACTGATGAAGTATAGGTAGAAGAGACACTTGTCACTTTGGGGCAGAAGTGCAAGACCTGGCATGTCTCTTTCTCCTGTGTCATAATGAGTAGCATTGTACTGGGTAGAGGCTGTTCTATTACCCCAAGCCCCAGAGTGACTACGACATGAAACAAAGTTGCAGCCAACCCTAGATGGCCTTACAGTGTTAAAGAGAATTAAACCTTTGTTGATGTAAGTGACCAGGGTTCTTTTGCCACTTGTTACTATCGCATAACTTAGCTTGTCTTAACACAAACAGTTAATTTTCCATTATATTTACACATTCCAGTTTACATATTATATTTGCTGAAGTTATGACCTGTTAGTTTTAGGGTAGAAATACTTTACTCGCTGCCTTCATTTTTAAATGCATACTGAACTCAAGATTTGTGGGTTTTGACTATTGAAAACAAAGGAATTACTCAATGTGTTAACCTCATGCCTCAGTCAATCTGTGGGTTTTTCTTCTTGAGGCCAAAGAGGGTATTTTGTATTTCTGGTATCAATGCATTTGTTTACTGCTTATTTTTAGTATTATTGGTTTAATTTGTTTCTTTGGACCTTTTTCATCAGGCCCAAACTTAATATTTATATTGTTATTTTTTAATCTTTTTGGAGATTTTATTTATTTATTTTTAGAAAGGGGAAGAGAAGGAGAGAAATATCAATGTGTGGTTGCCTCTTGTGAGCCCCCCACTGGGGACCTGGCCCAAAACCCAGGCCTGTGCCCTGACTGGAAATTGAACCAGCAACCCTTTGGTTCACAGGCCAGTGCTCAATCCACTGAGCCACACCAGCCAAGGCAAATTTAATATTTTTATTTATTCAATATTTCACTGGATAGCATTTCAAGTTGACACTAAATGCTGAGTCTGTTGTGGACAATTAACTGTCAAACAGAGGCCACACCCTTACAGAAATTGTAGTGCCTCCCATTGGCTGAACCCAAACAGAAGCCAATACTTCAACTGTATATAAATGCATTTAAAGAGAGAAAAAATGAAGAGAAGAGATAGGTAAGACAAAGCAAGAAGAGAAGAGGAGAGAGAATTTATCTTACAAAAAAAGAAGTAGAAATAAATTTGCCATATGAGTTCAGGGCAGGGAAAGATTATGTCTTCTTCAAAAAAAGAGTGGTGGTTAAACAGTAATTAGCAGGTTGTGCCAAATACAGATCATGCCTGTGTAGCACAGACAGATTATTGAAGAGCCAAGTTTATTATAAAATGTATGAAGTTTAAGCTTAAGCATCAGTCCTCCTGCCTGTGCTTAATATCCCAAAGCCTTGAGTGGAGGGGTTTTGGCAAAACAGTATTTTCACAGGGTAAAATCTCTCTGTAATGCAATTTTGAACTGCTGAGAGAAAACTAGTATTTTCTCTTCTCACTCTGATTTCCCTTTGTCACAATTCTTCTTGTTTCATGTCGTGCAGGAGTGAACATGAACATTTTTGGAATCTAGTTAAGGAAAAGTTGAATTGGGAATACATTTATTTAGGGTTTCGAGATATAACTGTGCAGTGCACAGACACCTCTGTGCAAATTTATTAGTAAGTTTACTGATGTAGAAATATATTCCAGAAATATTCTCCTTCCTTCAATGTGCAGATAACTTAAACAGCATTAAGACAGGAAAACGGAGAGCCATTAATTATAGCAATATTTACACTTCCTAAACACTGAACACTGAACACTACCAGTATGTTAGCATTGGGGCCAAAGGATGCAGGGCCAGAAGATAGACTGTGGAAATCTCTTCAAAACATCCAATAGGTGTGAAAATTTATAAGTGCAAGATAATAGCCTACTCAAAGCATAGTTAGAATGGCCACTATATCCTGATAAGAAAGTAATTAACAATGTGGTCTATATAATAATACAAAAACCAAACCAAGTTTTTTCCCTTGTCTTTATAAGACTTATATAAAGTAACATTATTTTCCAGAAGCCAACTGTTTGAAGAATCAAACTTTCAGCAGTACCATAAATAAAAATACATAAATTTATGATGTCGCATATTAAATTATGCAAGTCAACTTTTCTATTTTTTTATCCTCACCTGAGGACATTTTTTTTCAATGCTTTTAGAGGGAGACATGGAGAGAAGAAAAGAGAAACATCAATGTGAGAGAGAAGCACTGATTGGTTGCCTCCCATATGTGCCCAGACTGAGGATAGCATGTACCCGGTGAGCAAAACTGCAACCCAGGTATGTTCCCTGACTGAGAATCGAACCCACAAACATTTGCTTATGGGATGGAGCTCCAGCTACTGTGCCACACTGGCCAGGGCAAACTGTATAACTCAACTTTTAATAAGAAAAAAAATCAGTTAATTATGCTGAAGGAAATATTTAATTAATATTTAATCTGTCCAAAAATGGTATTCAAACTTATTGTCATATGAAGAGATGATGAAAGAGTACATATCCAAGAAAGGTGAATATAAAAAAAGTAACATATGTCAATCAATTAACAAAAAGCATTATGTTGTCATCTTGAAATTTTTGATGTTTATAGTGTGTGTTAGCTTTTAAAATTTCTATTATGTTGCCATTTATTTTCTCATGATAAAGAAATATCTCCATTCATAACTAATTTTTAATTTATAATTTGTAGAATTAATTTTAAAAAATAGGCCTCAATTTATAAAAGCTTTAGGACCTACAAAACCTAAATCTCTTTATATGGGTAATTGAAAGTTATTATATGAGGATTACAATATAAAGAAGGGTATAGAACTACCAAATTTAATATAATTTGTGAGAGAAGATAATATGCAAATGCATTTATTGGGTTGGAGTCATCAAATACTATTAAATAACTTGAGTAACCCTTGAAGGTTATTATTGGACTAATAATCATGTTTGTAGCTCAGTATTTATACTCTGTCATCACTGATGATGAAGGAGATGGCTAATGAATTGTCCTACTAAAATGAGATCAAGTGAAGGAAAAAAGATAAATATATATATAAAATAAATATATATATATATATATAAATAAAAAAAGATAACATGAAAAAGTACCAGGAGTTGAAGACTCATTCCATTTGAAAGTATATGTGTGTGTGTATGTGTGCGTATGAAAAAGATAAATACCATATGATCTCACCTATATGTAGAATTAATGAACAAAATAAACAAAAACGAAATAGAAGCAGAACCATAGATGCACGGGACAGGCTGACAGCTGTCAGAGAGGAAGGGGGCTGGGTGAAAGAAGTGAAGGAACCAGCCAAGGAGCATATCTGCATGACCATAGACAAAGACGATAGTGTGGTGATGGCCAGAAAAAGTGGATGTGAGGGTAGGAGTGAGGTGGGCAAAGGGGAAGGGAAAGGGGGGCATCTGGAATAGTGTGAACAATAACAATAAAGTAAAAAAACAAGGTAAATTAGAAATAATACTGTTGTATCATCTCAAGGAGCCTGGAAAGATGGCAGTGATAATAATAGATTTTAAAGAAATAAAGTTGGCAGAGGAATATGTCTTGGGTATAAATTTGAAAAATAAATGTCATTCACTGTCTCATTCCTCTTCCAAATCAACTTCCCTGCCTCTCTTCTCCATTCACAGACTAACCTCTAGGAGGAGCTGTCAATATCCACGGCCTCCGTTTGTGATACTGTCAGTAACTTGTCAACTATTCAAATTGGAATTTCAGTTCCTGCCCACCCCTAAAACTGTTCTTCCAGACTACCAGAATCTCAACATTTCCTAACACCAATTGATGTTTTCCAGTTATTTTTTTACTAGCTATCTCATCAGCATTTGAAAATGTTTAACACCTCTTCTTAAAACACTATTTTCCCTTGAACGTTTTTGTTTTTTCTCCCCATATTTTAACTATTCTTTCTATGCCTAGTTGGTAGCTCCATCCTCCTTTACATAACTATTCAATACTTAAATATGAAGTTTCTGTAAGATAACTCTAGACCCTATGTTCTAGAATATAAATGATATATACATATATATGTATAGATATCAAGAATATATATATAGAAATGATATATGCATATATGTATGTGATTATTCTTTAGTATCTAAAAGTAACTACTGTTGGAATAAAATGAAACCGAGGAGTTTTCTCAATCATCCTTATCTTCTTTCTGGGTTTCCTAATGGAATTACTGGATCTGCCATTTATCCATATGAAAAGCACATGATCTTTATCTTGGTCTCCAAGAAATAGTTTCAGAAACAAACAAAATAATCAAGGAAAATACTTTATTTGGAAGGTACAGTGAACGCCAGCAGGAAAGTAGGAAATTTATCCACTGAATACAAGGTGAATTATTAAACCAGATGTCACAGGGAGTAAACAGAACTTAATCTCACAGAGGAAAAATGTGAGATGGTGTAAAGCAGCACAAAATCATTTCATTTGAAGCAGCATTTTTATACCAACTCTGGCAAGTCGTTGGTTAAGGGTTTTTCTGGAAGGATATTTATTCATCAGTACTTCTGGCATATTGAGAAGAAATGGCTTCCATGGATCCAAACAACTATGACGACAACAACAAAATAATCTCTCAGGCACTGAGATGCAGATATTGACAATTGGACATAATTTTGATTACGCAAAATAGTGAGGTCTAAGGGACACATGCAGGAATCTGTCAGTGACTACTGCAGCTCCCTTTTGTACTGCTCAGATTCATTTGCTCCCCACATAAAACTCACTCTGTCTTCTCATTGCTTATTCATAGCATTTTAAAAAATGAAATGGGAGAGAAAAGTGGGATAAGCTGTTCCACTTGGTCTCAGCAACACAGCTGGTATTTGTTGTTCCATTCCACTATTCTCTATCCTAGTATTCTTTCACCTCTGAAATTTTTTATATCTGAAATTCTGAATTCCAGAATAGCACGTCTTTGTCAGTTATTACATTGTTTAGAAACAATCAAGTAATGCCACAGTTATTCACCTGAGTTCCAGATATATGCTCCTTGTGATTATATAGTAGCAATCTCAAAGCCTAACGATAATCATAATAAATTATCCTTGTCAACATTGTTACTGCTTTCTTTGCCTGCTAATTGTACTGGTATAATAAACCCAACACAACCAACCAAAAGTTATAATTTAAGATTTAGTGGAACTCTGCCTTGGCTGGCATGGCTCAGTGGATTGAGTGCCAGTCTGTGATTCAAAGGATAGCTGGTTCAGTTCCCAGTCAGGGCACATGCCTGGGTTGCAGGCCAGGTCCCCAGTAGGGGGCATGCAAGAAGCAACCATACATTGATGTTTCTCTTCCTCTCTTTCTCCCTCCCTTTCTTTCTCTCTAAAAATAAAAAAATTAAAGGCATTTGGTTACTTGACTCTTACTCTTGACTGACATTTACTTACTCTTACTTGACTGAAAGTAAAAATCTGCCTCCTTTAGGAACAAGGACGTCTGTTTTAACAGATCCTAAATTTGTGGGAGCAGAAAATACAACATTCTTAAGTGGATCATTGTGAATAATGTTGAGAAAGGTCACTTCTTTCTCTTCTTGGTTACTGTCCCCCCAAATAAACAAATACATATGAGTATACAGCATATATAATATCCATTTGTTCAAAGTGTACCACCCTATAGCACTCTAACACTGTAGGTGTCATTTCCAAAAATATCCCTAAGCTCAGCTTTTAAAAAGTAATTCCAACAATCCAGCAGGACAACCACTCCTGGATAATGGAGTATATACTATGATCAGTGATCAGTGGGTACTGTCATAGTGGGCCCATAGTCACAGCTCCCTTCTTGTCAAGTGGATGCCTTTAATATTGTTATCTGAGACCCCATCATGATAAATCACTCTGTGATCCCTAGGAGTGTGAACTTGACTAAAACTTGATACAGATGAATCATTCCTCCTTTCAGGATGGAAAGATTCAGTCAAATCCACTGCTCTATGTGGCTGAGTAGTTTCCTTAGAGGTAGTACCATATCAAGAATTGAGTGTCGATCTTTGATGCTGAAAGGTCAAGCATTACATTAACTAGATCATCCTTAGTGAGAATGATCCAGTGATGTTACCCTAATGCACAGCCTTCATTCCGGCAGTCATCCACTGTGTAAACACTAGTATGCCCAAGGGTAAAGACTGGCTGACCTTTGCTAGGGGAATTACTCTGACCACTTGTTCAGTGTTCTTTGGTGGGCCCTACCATGAAAAACAGAGATCGTCATACTTCATAGCCATTCCCACAGATAAATCTTCAGATAGCTTTGTTTCCAATCATTCAATTTTGTTCTTTCCTGGACCTCAACCAACCAATCATTTATCTTTGTTCCAAAAAAACATGCATGTTATTACAAGAGACTTTCTATTTTCACATCAAGTTCACGGGCACTCAAAACTCTACCCATTGTGAAGATTTCACCTCTTTTTAAAGGCCACTTCTAAGTGTGAGTAAAATGTGATAACATTTTTAGCTTTCACCCACACATTAAGTCTATCCATTAGGAACTGAGCCACATAGTTTTATAAACTACACGTGCCCTATAGTCTCTCTTAGACCCTCTCTTGAGTATATTATATTCATCATATGATGGATTTTTGCTCCTGGGTCTGACAGTACCCAGTTCAATATGGGCAGCTCTGAATGCACAGGAGTTTCATTCCTGTGGTTAAATAATACTAGGGCCTGGGAGCAGGCACAGGGCAGCTTTTCAAATTCTGAACCGTCTCCTACAGCAGACCACATGCTACTGATTTAAAATTCAGATTAATCACTGCAGCCTTGGTGGGGGGGCACGGTTCCCAAATAGTCTGTGTGGTAACCGTATCTACCACAAATGCCTCCAGCAACATGAGATCCCTTGGGGTCATATTACACAAGCAGGACCGTTTAACTTCAGCTGCTGCAGTGGCCTTTCTTGTTTTGGCTTCTCATCAAAATCGGCAGTTTTCTAAATCAACAGATAAATTAGCTGGATTGTTATTGCCAATTGATGCGCCGCCTTCATAACATGAAGGGAGCTACAAAGCTTTTGCATCTTTTTCTTTGGAAAGACATGACATACATAGAATGTGTTCTTGACCTTGGAGAGGTTTCTCAGAATACTACTCCACTTTAATAAGTTCCTAAAAATGTCACTGATTTGCCAGGTACCTGAAGGTTTTAAGCTTTTATCTTCTATCCTTTCATGGGTGCATGCCCTACGAGGGCTTCTGAAGTATGATCTCCATTTATTAACTGAGTATTATACATCCAGTCAGATAGTTTAGCATTCCACAGAATGTCCAAGTAAAGTTTCTTGTGACAAAAGAAACAAATATTTAACTGCCGAATACGTCTGACTGTTTGTCTCATGACTGTATCCCACTGTCACTTTCATGTGAATTGCTTCAGATTCTTCTTCAAAACAGAAACTGAAAAGGCCACATTTGCCAGATCAATAGCTTCTGGTGCTTGCTTTGAGGCTATGGATGTGGCGGGCGTGCTCTCATTAATTTCTGCCATAATTGGTATAGTCTATGTTATCTATATTATAGATCTGTTTTTGTGCTTTAAAGATACCTAGAATAGTAGCTACAGTTGAAGCTGCCACTTAATTTTATGGTAGTCCCTCATCAAAGACAATGGTTTAGCCAGTTCTTGGGGGGGGAAAAAAACAACGGACTGGTGAAATAAACAGAGCTATAAAGGTGACTACCCCCCTTGAACGTTTCAAGTTTTTGAAAGTGGCATTAAGGTTTCTATTATGGCTTCTGGCTTATACTTTCTAGGGCTTGTGGGGTCAGAGTTACAGGGACTTTCCCTTGGCTTTTTGCTACCTTGTAGATCTTGTTTCACATGTCGGATCCTCTGTTGCTGGATGGAGCAGCAAGCGGAGCATAATTACCACTTGTCTGAGTGAGTTTGGGCTGCTGTAACAAAAAATAATATAAACTGGCTGATGCAAATAACTCACATTTCTCACAGCTCTGAAGGCTAGAAAGTTCAGGATTAAGGTGCCAGCAGATTTGGTGTCCGGTGAGCCCCCCTACCCGGCTTGCAAACAAATACATTCTTGCTGTATCCTCACATGGTCTAGAAAGAGATCAACTTTATATGACCTCGTCTTATATAGTCACTAATCCCATTCACGAGGGCTTCACCTTCATGACCTAATTACTTCCCAAAGGCTCCACTTCCAAATACCATCACTCCGGGGATGAAACTTCAACATATATATTTGAGGAGACACATTCAGTCCATGCCTCCACTCTGCTTACTATAGAGCTCTTAATTCATCTGTCTGGCTAGTGATGCAGTTCCAGAAACTTTAGAAACGACTCTAAGACCAATTTTGGTTTCAATTGTTCAAATTTGTGTACCCTATGATGGAGACCCTGAGGTAAAAATTCCATTTCAAACAGTTAATTTGGGAGGTGCAGGAAGTGGGAATAAAAGTATGGATAATTGATGCAAGAAAGAACTGGCACCAAACTAGCTACCTCTTGGTGATTGAAGCTTAACCACACTGGGGCACAATGTGAAATATATCCTTTAGAATTACAAAATTGCTTAGTATCAGTTTATTAATTCCTACCAGTCATCATTTAACAGATGCTACCAAGGGGTGCTGATTCCTAGTCCCTCACGCATGTGGGGTGAAATTGTCTTTGGTGTTCACAGAGAGAAAAAAGAAAGGCCGTCAGGCACAGGACTACAGAAGCTGACATCTGGGAATCAGTGGTCATCTGGTACACCAGAAAATGCTGAAGTCTGAGCTCACGCTGCAGGGTCACTAAGAGTACTTACTCTGAGATGAAAGGCCTGTGCTGGGATTATCCTGGATAAAGCAGAATATGTGGCAACTTCGTCTCGCCTCAAATGAGCTGCCCCCCACTGCCATTCTCCACACTGGATTTAGAATAATCATCTCAGGAAACAAGTCTGATTGTCGTCTTCCTATGTCCGACCCTTTGGTGGTGATGTAGAGAGCAGTTAGACAGATACCTTTCCTCTCCTATCATATCAATGGTCATGCAGGTTAGATTCTCTGACCTTTTGTGTCTCCCAGTCACGTGGTAGACTCCTTAAAGGGAGAAGAGGGCATGAGAGAATAGCCTCATATGGCCCCCATACAAGCTCTAGCACAAACACGCTGCCTTAAGCATTAAGCCCTTAGAGATAACATCTAGGCCTCAGTTGTGTTTCACCTCCAGGCCCAGAAAAGCAACAAGGTGGGTGACGACACTATGACTCAGATCAGGATCAGCTGCAATGACTAATAATCCCTGCCCTGGAAATGACCAATCAGAAGAGACCATGACCCTGAAAGGACACACCTGGAAAACTAATGAATATTACACTGAGATCCTCCCATAAGGCTTCTCCTAAAATTCCTGTCTTCAAAAACCCATGAGTCCAGGAACTGAGCATGCCCTCTTGCTCTCTTTTGAGCACACCTGCACCCTTCCCCACCCCCTGCGTTCCCCAGGGCAGCTCCCTCTCTCTGGAGCACCCAGGGCCTCCCCCGCCCCGTCCTTCCCCCAGGCATATTCTTTGCCTTTCTTACTCCTAAGCTCCAAGGGGTCTTCTATTTCCTCTGTAACTTGTTGCTTGAGTTTATGCAGCCCAACTAGCTCACTTCTTTCACGGCTCACCTCTTCTACCTCTGTGAATTTCTAAATAAAATTTCCTTTGTATTTGAGTCAGTTCTGAATTCTTTCTTAGCCAGAAGTCAAGTACTGAGGTTGCTGTTTTGCTGTTAACAGTTTGCTATGGCTAAAGAATGAGGTCAAATCTGTTAAACATTAGCTACACCTCCTGATAATCTGTTTCCACCTGTCCCAAGACTTTTGCATATGCTGGTCTCTCTGATTAGAAGACACTTCGCTCACATGTTTCATATTTCCATTCAAGCATTACTTCCTCAGAGACGCTGGTATGTGTACCTTACCTACTGGCATTTATTGTAGTTAAAATAATCTGCTTTATTATATAGAAGTGTGGGGCTCTATAGATTCTGTAGGCATCACAAAAATGAAACATGTTCAAGATGTCTGAATAATTATAAAGCCTCTTTCTCTTATATAATTTCTGGGTTCAGGTCAAGGAAGAAATGGGAACATGTTTTATAACATAAGAATTCCTACACGTACCCTTTGTGCATGGAATACCTTTGATTTCTTTCCTCTTGGATTGAGTGTTGGCCTAGAATAGCTGCAACCTGTGAAAGACTCTAGGTACCTAAAGTAGTTGTCCCAAACTCTGGTAATGATATAAACATGTCTGGATTATAGCTTATTGCAGCTAAATATAATTTCAATGCAGTATATGTAGTTTGAGCCTTGTTAAGGGTGGCGAAATTATGATTTCAGCAATCCAGCATGCCCTCTCTCATGCTCTCTGCAGTGGGGTTCTGATGTTCCCACTGTCAACAGGGGTTTTGCTTCCTGCTTGGCCCCACCACATAATCGTTCTGGCTGGATGTGGACCTTCAATACACATCAGACAGTTTCCTCCTCGGCAGTAGTAGAACACTGCACTGCAGCATTAATGTTAACTACCCAGAGTTAGCAGACTTCATGGGTTAAGAGCAACGTCTTCCACGAAACCTTCTTCCCTTTGGATACCAGCACTGTATTCATACCAGGGGTTCCAAGGCCGCTCACACTTCTGATTACTGTCTACAACTTGAGGGTTCACATTACTCCCTCAGGTTCAATAATTCACTAGAACTACTCACAGAAGTTAAGAAAGTGCTATGTGGAGAGTTTTGTTTTAAAGGAAACAAATCAGGACCACTCAGATGACGAGGTGCATAGAATGAGGTTTGGCAGGTCCAAGCACAAAGCACTCACGTCCTCAGGATGCCTCGTTCTCCCACCACATCAACAGGTACCACCACCCAGGCCCCCCAACCACGTTTAGATGTCCAGAGTTTTTAGTGGGGTTTCATTACATAAACGTGATTGATTAAATCATTGACCACCTGCTTGAACTCAGTTTCCAGCCCCCTTCTCCTCCCTGGAGTTCAGACAAATATCAAGTGGCTCAAAGACCCAAACCTCTAATAACATGGTTAGCCTTTCCAGCCTCCATCCTGAAACTATCCATGGGCCAATTGGAATCACTTAATTAGCATAGACTCAGGCCTGGCCCCAGGAGTCCACCACGAATATAACAGATGCTTCCATCCTTTCTGGAAATTCCAAGGACTTAGAAATCATCTTAGGCCAGGTCCAGATAAATTATTTTTTATACAACAGATATTCATACTACTTACTGTCTGTGTTTACAGGAGTCACATTAACAAGTTAACTCCTCACAACTTCTTGTTGAATAAACTAACCACAGTCTATGTAGAAACAAAGTATTCTTAAACTATTTCTGGAATAAAATAATCAGTTACTCAAATATTTTGACTACAAGAGACAGGAGGATATAAAACTGATCTACTTCATCATGTTGAAGATAATGTTTATTACACTTATGTTATTCTTTTGATTAGTGGGTCATCCACATTTATAATTTAACAATTGCAGATTATTATTTTTATCTCATAAATGAAGTATAAAGCAGAAATAGAATTTTCACAGATAATTTAAGCATACTTCTTTTCACATGGCTCTTGGAAACTGTAAAACATATATTATACTGTGTATCCTTAAGTAGCACAAATAGAAAAAAAGTCATGCATTCTCTTCTGTGTGCAATTTAGCTCATTGCTAAAATAATAGATTATTTCTTCAAAGAGTCACTGTAATTTAATTAATAAGATTACCTACCTAGTTTAATTAATATACTCCAGTTACTTCAGCATTTGAATTCTAATATTCAACACCTTAGCCAGCCTGTTTCTTTGAAAAGAAAACTTCCAATCCTATTGAACACAAAACACCATCATAGTCTGAATTCTAGTTTTTCCACTAGAAAAAGAATCCTCTAATACATAGAAAATGCAGTCATAGGTGCTGTGAGATCTTAAACAAAAGAAGTGTTCCGAGATCTTTATTAGCGTGCTGGTTTCCCCACGAAGTGTGAAGCACATCGCTGAGTCTTGGAGCTGCGGCTCTCTGCCTTTACTTAATCGTATTCGGATGGATGGGCCTGTCAGGACTGCCTAACTCTTTTAAGCCTGGTTTCTCTTTGTTTGAAATCTTGCAAATTGCCCTGGGGTTGGGAAAAGAAGAGAGGAAATAATCTAAAGGGAGGCTGATAACAGTAGGAGTGAAACTTTGTATTTGTTTTGTTGGAAATATAATTTTATAATACTCTCCTCATCTACTGAAAGAATATGGGCCAATTGCATTCCCAATGTTATCCTGTTAAATTATTCTCTTCATTAGATATTCTTCTCCACACCAAATTATGCTCCATAAAATGAGTCTTAACTTTTAAAGTATTAACATGGGATATCCTGAAACTAAATGTTTCCATCAAGTGTATATGAATCTTCCTGGCACTCACGACTCATACTTCAAGAAATGGATTTGCTCATACAATTAAATATAAGCAATTGCAAGTTAAGCAGATTTCTATTGCCTCTTAGCAGCCAAACTCCAGTGGGGATAATGTAGGCAGAGCCTTAACCTTTAAAAGTGTGGCTTTCTGCCATGCCTATATTAAAGCATCTATGGTGCAGGGGGCTGGGCATGTGTGATAATGAGAATTTAAAATCCCAGACTAAATATAGGGAGGGAAATTGTCATGGAACCTAATTAGCCATATACAGAAGAAACCACTCAGCTTTTAGGAGCAATATGAGCACACAGTTACTTCAGTGAAAGAGATGGCAGATTTGCATGTGAAATGTTACAAAGGTTTAAGTGGAATTACTTCATTACCACTGACATTACTGCTCTGGTTTAAACTGTTATTGACACTGGACTATCATGTTGCAAATTATGGTAAATATTTGCCCTGATTGCTATCCTAGTGTCAATTTCCCAGCTCTTTCCCTCATATTTTTCAAATGGCTACCTAGGTGGGTTCATTTTCTAAGATTCAAATGGGTACCTAGGTGGGTGCATTTTCTAAGATTCACATATAATGACTCTTCAAATGCACCATAATATGTAGTATCCAGGTGAACCATCATAAGAAGTCACCCACTTTATGGACAAGCCCTTATTTCCCTGTCCATCTTGATCTTAGACTATGGTGTGATTGTCTATCCATGTTTTAGGAAAATCCAGTGTTGAATTACATTTAAGTGCACAATTGGAATAAACAAGATGCATAGTCAAGGCTCCAATTCTGTATATAGGGTTTAGCTGTCCTTATTACCTCTTTGTTCTCTTTATAGGAAGTTGGGGGTGGGGGAAGAATCGAAGGGAACATCTCCCACCAAATTGTTGCATCAATAGCAAGCTCTTTATTTTTTCTCAATATTTCATTTTCCCACACAGAACTCCTTTATTTGCTTGATGAAACTGTACACAATAATTTCGATTCTGAAAACATTCTTGTGGTCATTCAAACTTTTATTAAAATTCATTAGGTGCAAAGTTTATAGCTATTGAAATATACATTTATTCCAGCCTCAGAGTGTAAAATAAATATATTGTAATTTTAAGTAGTAACCAAATCATAGTTATCATTGGGGATTTGGTAATAGATGACTGGTGAAGAATATGCCACCAGGTCAAATGATTGAGAAAATCTTCCTGATGCAAGTCAGTGTTGGCTCCAGCTGAAATAGTGATGCACACAGGGTGTGTGTGTGTGTGTGTGTGTGTGTGTGTGTGTTGGTAGGGAAGGAGGTAAAGTGTTTTAATGAGAAAAGTGATTGTTAAAGCTCTTAAAGCTAGTAGAGTCTAGTGCTCCATTACAAAGAAAGTGCCTTACAAATTTAAGCCTTTGGACTACACATTTTAAATCTGTGTTTTATAGGGTATTACCACACTCTAGATGGTAAACTGCCCATCACTAAGTATTTTCAAGAAACTCTTAATACCTTATCTTACTTCTTGGAAATTCAAAGGTACATACCACTACAAGTATTTTTACTAATGCATCAAATAAATTAAGATGTAATTCATTTCCGTGGTTAGACCAGGAAGATTTCATTAACAGAAGAACTATTTATATTTTAAGGACATTAGAGTTTTGGAGGAACATTCAAAGAATGATGCTTCAAACAGTAATATATCTTATTCTGATGTTCTGATTTCCCTATTCTGGTTCACTCCTATTTAATTTTTTTAAATTTTGTCCATTTAAATATTCTGTTATTTAGCTTGTCCAGAGAATTCATTTTATTAGAATCAGCTAATCAACTCATAGACCAGAAATATTTAATGGTGTTGCTCCTACCAGCCAGAAGCCTTTAGTCTAGTAAAGAAAAGAATTTTTTAAAAAGAGAAATAATAAGTCTTCCTGAGATGGCAAATTTCAATCAACCACATTAAAAGAAAATGAAAATAAGAAAAAAATTATCTTCTAATAACGAAATTAATAATTATTTTGAAACTTACTTCTATAAATAAATTATGTATTCTGAAGTCTCAGAATATTTCTACATAATTTCAAGCTGGATATAAATTGAAAAATTCATTTCTATGCAAAACTAAATATTCATTGGCTATAATTTCCAATAGTTAAAAATTAGACTGTAGGCTAAAAGTTTTTAACTTTTCTAGCTTCACGCTACAGTATTTTGCAAGAGCATCAGACTTGAAGCCATTGTAGAACTTTGTGCTGAGACAATGACCCTGTGATTTTGACTGTCTTACTGTCTACTATGAATTTTTTTAAATAATATTCCTTACTAGTGGTAATGGTTACACAGTTCTAGTAGGGGTTTTGTTGGAAAATTACTTGTATAATTAATCAGAATCTAGCCCAGTTCTAAATATTTCTGCTTATAGATTACTTATTGTCTAATTGTATCCTTTTTAATTATGGTGAGTTTAAGCTTTCCCTTTGTTGTGCTTGGGGTTTACTTTGGAGTCTATTAACACGGAAATTGTGGTACAGCACTTTAATGGGGTTATTTGATGGTGTAGGGAACACTAAATTTATCAAAAGTTATATTAAATTACAATCATTGCATTGTATTTAGTTGTAAGGCAATGGATAATTGTAATCAGGCTGCCAGTTCAGTGGACAAAGAAGTATTTGACTCTCAAATTAAGACAAAACAATAAAATAATTTAACACTTTTGTGAAGCAAAATATATCGAATTTGATACTTATAATGGTTCTCTGAAGTAAGCAGTTATATCTTATTGGTCACTTAGCCTAAAATATGTTGTTTTACTTTTCTCAGTAATACATGACTACAAAAGGAGAGCTAAAATGAGAAATTACTTCAAATATCCTAAAAACATTTACAAGTTAACATGTTGTAATAATATCTTCAGTCTCCTTCTAGTTTCCTCCCTGTGCCAACACTTAGGAACAAATAGGGGCTATCACCATTATCCTTCCTAGGGGCTTTGTGATGATTAGTTTTATGAGGTAACTTGATTATTACAGGGAGAGACCAAATATTTGTTTAAACAGGACTCTGTATGTGTACCTGAGGGTATTTCTAGATAGGATTAACATTTGAATTGGTAGACTGAGAAAGCAGATTGCCTTCAATGTGTGGTAGAGGAGTGTTCCGTCCAATTGGGTGGAAAACCTAAACAGAGCAAAAGGTGCAACCAGGTGATAGGGGAAATCAAGAGTTCAAGATTTTAGCATTAGCTATAGTTAATAGGCTTAAGTGATTAATGCCCATGGAATTCTAGGAACTAGAATGCGTGACCTACACGATTCCAGGAGGCCAACAAGCATTTCAAGTTTTGTGCCCCACAGTGGAGGGTGGGGGGGTTTCTGCAAGCAATTAAGATAGTATCTAAAACATTGTATTCCAGGGAGGGAAGTCTGACATAGATAAAGAATGGTTGATCAGCAGATAAAGAAATGCTAGGAAAATCACCTGACTATAACTCTTATCTGGTTAATCTTTTTTCCCAAATTCTTTAGCAAACCATTTCTTCTCCTTATAAAAAAGTTGGCTTGAGATGAGATGTTACAATGGTTTTCAGGGTACATAACCCACTGTCTTCTCAGATCCCCAGCATCTGAATGAAGTGCCCACCACAATTCAATCTTTGTCTCTACTTATTGGTTCTGGTAGCGACAGGCAGCACAAATGTGGCTTTCTTGGTTTCAGAGGAAGAATTTTATCTCTCCAGCTTTTTTTTAAGTTGAGACATTGTCTTCTCCTGGACTCAGATTGGAACTTACACCACTGGCTCTTCTGGGTCTCAGGCCTTCAGACCTGGCCTGGAACTGTAGTAGGCAGTGGGGCATAAGCAGAGCAAGGATGACAGGTCAGATACGAGAGGTCACTAGGGCAGAAAACTCTGGGTGCCTAGTAAAAGGCAAAACTGGGAAAACAGGGACATCAGCTCCAGGGTATCCTTTCATTGTCTAGCATATTACTCTCCATGGGGTTTAGAACCCCTGGCCTTTCATGTCAACAGTCATGTGGCTAAGACCCTCCTTTGACCTTTCCTCCCTTAGTATGTCACTGGTTATTTAGTAGACATTCTTAGAAGGGAAACAAAGGGAGATGGAGAATAGCTTTATACGACTCCCATAAAAGCCCTTGCATGACCAGCCCATTAAGCATTAAGCTATCAGTACAATGAGGTTATAACCCACATCAAATGATTTCGGAAGCCAAACCTTGGTTCTGTTGATCACTGAGACAAGTTTTGGTCAAGCTGGAGATAGAGCATCTAGGCTTTAGTTGTGTTCAACTCCAGGCCCAGAAAAGCAGCAAGATCAGAAGGGGCAAAGCCATGACTGACATCAGGACAAGCTGCAATGACTAATGACCCCTGCCCTGGCATCAACCAATCAGTAGAGACCAGGACCTCAAAAGGACACACCTGGAAAGCTGAGAAATATTCTATTGGGACCCACCCCTGAGAACTCCAGATAAATACCCTCAAGACAGAGGACCCAGACTGGCTGTCTCTGTGGAGCACATCTTTGCTTTTCCCCATCCCCTTCACTCACTCAGGTGCATTTTCCTTGCCTTTCTCTTTCTGCTAAGCCTCAAGGGTCCTTCTTTTGCCCCTCTAACTTGTTTCCTCTGCCCATTTCTTCCATAGCTCACTTCATCTACTTCTGTGACTTTCTAAATAAACTTTCTCTTGTACTTTGAGTCTTGACTTGAATTCTTTCTTAGCCCAAACTCAAGTACCAAGAATGCTGAACCAAAGTCCAGTCTGACTCATCTAGTTCTGTACAGTTCTAGCACTGTACCAACACCTGGTGCTCTCTCACTGCCAAGAGAGCTACAACACAGGCTCTCCTGAGTCTTCAACTAATAATGGGATTTCTCAGCTTCCATATTTAAATGAGATATTTTTAAAAAATAATTTTTAGATTGATAGAGATATAGATAGATAATCATAGATGATATAGATGATTAGATGATATAGATATAGATGATATAGGGATAGATAGAGATAGAGTTAGAGACAGAGGTAGATAGATAGATGATATAGATATAGATATATAGATGATATAGATACAGATGAAGATATAGAGATAGATAGATAGAGATAGACACAGAGAAATAGACAGAGATAGAGATAGAGATAGATGTATATCTTCCAGTGGTTCTGTTTTTCTGGAAAACCTTGACAAATACAAGCTCTGTCTTATCTTTGATACAGCAAGATTTATAATAGCACCAACATACTCTGCATTGTTTATTGATAAAATAAGTAATTGAGTTTCACATTTTAGAAATACTCTTGAAAGATTAAGAAATTTATACTTTTCTGAAGGAAAAATTTCAACCAAATAAGTTAACAAATGAAGGTTTAAATAAAATTACATGGCCATTCAAGCCAGATATACTCTGAACTTTGGAATAGAATGAGAGAGACTAATAAGTTAAAAATATTTCTTCAAGCTTGGCTTCCTTATTCTCACATATGAGTTATTGTTATTATACTGTAACTTATATTCTGACAAAAGGTGGTAAGGAATCTCTCTATAACTGAGGGAAAGTGTACACATGGAAGTTCAGTTATAAAATTCTGATTATTAATATAGTTTAAAAAGTTGAAATATAGCACTCAACATGCAAATTGAGTACATGATTTTATTATTTGGTGGTGAAAACAGAACTTGTAAAGAGAGTGACTTGGAAATTAAGGGGATATCTGTCCCTGGCAGAATTTTGTACCCTGGCAAAAATACACATTTATCTAGGAATGAAGGATTTAGTAACAAAATTTAAGAGTTAAAAATAGAGAAGAAACTATTTATTGTATATGAAATACTTTTATTGTTAAGAGAATCTTGGCATGCTAGAATATGAATCCATAGAAAAGATGTTTGAAAATTCAAGGTGAACTCAGACAATGTACGATTTAATTTTTTAATAGAATAAGGGGATCTAGACCGTGTATAGTATATGCAGAAAGTGAACTTTTTCTCAAGTGGATCAAAGACCTGAATTTGAAAATAAAGCTAGACAAGTGACAGAAGTATATGTGGGTGAATGCTTCACGAGTGAGTAGAGAATGTATGCTATTATTCACCCTCTCCACTCTTACAGGAAGTCTTACAGGCTCCGTTGGAATGCCAGCTGGATGAAAGCATGCAAAGAGTTAGCGTGTGTAAGGCATGCGTAGCTGTTGTGTTAGACATTGCTTATAGAGCCTCAGTGTTTTCAAGGCAATGATGGAGGAAAGTGATTGTGACACTTACTGAAATTCACTGAAAAAACAAACTAGGGTAATAACTACTGTACAAAGAAATAAAATTAAAACTATCAAAATTCAAGGCATTGCAGTTAAAAATGTACTCCATTAAAAAATATTACTTCATTCTGAAGCAGTTTTTTTATGGACATTAAGTAAAGAATTTAATTGCTTGTTCTGGAATGGCAAATTTACTCAAAAATTCTTGAAGTGTATTTAAGTACACAAAAATATAAATATAAATTCTAAATAACATTCCAATCATTTCTGATAAGAGTTGCCCATCAAAAAATATGACCATATAGACTCTCACTAATGATGTTAAGCCCTTTTATAACAATATTCACTACTTCAGGAGGAAAGAAAGGCATCCCTTCATTTGCTGAGGAATACGGCTGTAAATGGTCAAATGTCCCACATGTTAGATTGGTAATGTGTGTGTTACGTGCAATTGTGTCATCTCTGACTCCTGGCAACCCTGTGAATGAGTGTTGCTCACTCGGTCAACAGCCCTGCTTGGCTCCTACAGAGTGGCGCCAATGGCTTCTTCTATGAAGTCACTTCATCTCATAGGTGATCTTTTTGTCCTCTTGGCTTCTATTGGTCCAAGCATTATTGCTTTTATGTGTCTGCAGTAGGATAGCTTCAGTTTTGCTATTTGTGCCCCCAATGATCTTTCAGTTTAATTTGTGCAGGGACCCACTTGTTCATCTTTCTGGCCGTCCAGGGTATTTGCAGAGCTCTCCTTTAACACCGTATTTCAAATATTCTCTACAAAATCTTGACGGTCTTTTATTTTTCATCTTTCTTTTTTCTGTACTTCATTTTGGAAAGTTTCTATTACTACATATTCAGTTTCAATTATCTTTATTTCTCCAGTGAATAACCTGATGTGAATCCCATAAAGTGCATTTTCCATCCCAGGTAATATATGTTGTATTTTTAGAAGTTTTATTTGAGTCTCTTTTCTGTCTTCCATTACTTTCCTTCTCATACTCACTTTTTTAACCATACATATATAATTTTAACAGCTATCCATTAACTTGTAAAACATCCAAACAAAATATTTTGTATTTTTTGTCTCAAAGGCATTTAGTATACTGAGCAAAAAGCCAATATTAAAGGGTCACTTACTGTATGATTCCATTTGTATGTCTTTTTAAAAAAAATGTTGTTATTCAAGTACAGTCATCCCCATTTTCACCCCACGATAACCCCCTGCCCCACCCATCCCCGACTCCCTCCCTCGAACCTACCCCCTTTGGCTTTGTGCATAAGTCCTTTATACATGTTCCTTGATGGCCCTTCCCCATTTTCCCCCACTATCCCTCTCTCCCTTCCCCTTTGGTTACTGTCAGTATGTTGTTTATTTCAATGACTCTGGTTATATTTTGCTTGCTTATTTGTTTTGTTGATTAGGTCCCATACTCATTTTTTTTAACATTTGCATGTTCCCTGGTTATGTTGTATTTTCTTGCCTCTTTTCATGCTAGTATTTTTAACTAGATACAATACAATGTAGATTTTACATTGGGTGGTACATTATTATAATCTTTAAATATTTGGCGGCTTTACTTTAAGAAGTAATTTTATGTTCTCAGGATTAGTTTGTTCCTTTGGGGTTTGCTTTTAAACTTTCTTTGGGCAACCATTACAGTGGGATTACTAGCCCCACTACTGAACTAATAATGCTCTTCTGAGGACTCTACCCAATTCCCTGTGGATTATGAGGTCTTTCTCTTCTGGCTGGTAGCAACACAAAATACCTTTTGTCTTTAAAATTCTTTATCTACTACTTTTTCATGTTTTTTTTTGTTGTTGTTGTTCTCAGATATTTTCCTTATAACGCAAAGTAATACATTCTAAACCATAGGCTGAAAGGGATGTTTCTACATATCTCCAGAGCTGTCTCCTTATGCAGTCTCTTTCTTTGCAGAGTTTTGCCCCATCCCCAAAAACCTAGTCACTGTCCTGTTGTAACTTTGGACTCTGTCTTCTCAGGACTGCTCATTCTGTTTGGGATCTTCTTCTCTCCTTTATATCCCAGAAATTCCTACCAGACAATAAGTGGGTCAATCATTCATTTTACCACTTGTTTCTCTTCTCCTAGGTGTCACTATCTTGAATTGAATGTCATTCAATATTTCAAAACTGTCATTTCATATGTTTTGCTTGCTGTCACAGATATTTAAAGTGGGAGGGTCAGTTCTGTCCCTGCCATTTTACCATAACCATAAATGGGAGTTCTGATTCCTTAGATTTTCATAGTAAATATATACTTAGGTGTACTTAGCCAATACTTAAGAGAATGCTGAGGTTGGTAGCTGATAGTATAAGTCAAGGCTGTGGGTGCTCTAAAAACATTAGAAATATGAATTGAATTTCCAGACCATACCATAGCCCAGTTACAACAGGATGTCTGGTGATGCTAAGGCAAATGCTATTGATGGAATATACGAAAAGACAAAAATTGAGTGAAACCCAGGGTGTCACATCTATTACTTGAGAACATCTGTATTTATAGTTTAAGTTGGTCCACTATTGACTCTGGGTCTAAGCAGTCTATATAGATTTATAAATAAATATTACTATATATATAGAGGCACCATGTGGTTACTTTGTTTCAGTGTATACAGTCTACCCTTATGCAATTATAACATCTCAAATGTGTATTTTGCTCATTACTGTAGATACCAACTACCTCAAGATAAGCATATGGTGATCTAATTTATTCAGGAAAATTAGTAATGATTGGGAAAGGAAAGGAGATGCTAGCATTTCTCTTCAGGTCTAAAATTGCTACTGTATACTATATGAATGACATATAATTAACTACTTTGTGTAGTAACCAGTTCTTTCATTTATATTCACAAATATGCATCCAACAAATATGTGTTCAGGACATGTGTTCAAGATAACCTTGACACAGTAGACACATGGTGAAGCAAAAAGATAACAGAAATCTCTACTCCATGGAGTTTAAGAAACATCAGACTATAATAAACAAACAAATACAGAATGTCAGAGTAGTGGGCTTATGGTCATAACGTATTGATTGGAAGTGGATTTAGCCTTTTAATGTAATTTTAAGAAAAACTGAAAATCATTAAA
>PVKM010018042.1:0-25380 GCA_004027735.1 Carollia perspicillata
TCCATCTAGAAGCACCTGAATCTTTGGGAAAGGAGAATGTTTAGGGGTATTCTGGAACTAGCATGTCCCACAATAATTGCAAAACTAAGCCTTATGGATTAGCCTTGATTCCCTCAATTTCCCTCCGAGGAGGCAGAAAAGGATCAGGGCTGCTTATGTGCCAGGGATCTGCTGACCTTTTGGCACTGCAGACTTTCAAACATACCTGGGGCATTTATTACAAACATCTAATCATCTTCTGTAAGCACAGGCAGCTGCCACAGGCAGGGGTAGAGTCGGGCACATGCTAGTTACTTCCTTTATTTTACTTGGGCCTGACTAGTAATACAAACCTCAGGGTGTTCCTCTTTGCTCTGGAGTGTAAACGAGAAAAATTTAGCCTACCAATCATCAGAGAGTCCGGCTTTGCTTCCAGAAACATTCAGTTCAATAGAACTGCGTGATGATGAAATGTGCTATTCTGTGTTATCTAATACAGCAGCTACTTACTAGTCATGTGGTTACTGAGCCCTTGCCATGTGGCTAAGGCAACTGAGGAACCAGATTTTAACTTTCATTTACTTTTAATTAATTTAAATTTGAAGTTAAATAGCCACATGTGGCTTGTAGCTACTGTATCGGAGAACAGAGCTCTAGATCTAATCATTAAACACAGGAGTTACAAAGGACTTGCCCTGTCTGGCATGGCTCAGTGGATTGAATCAGTGGATTGAACCCTGGTCTGTGAACCAAAGGTCACCAGTTCGATTCCCAGTCAGGGCACATGCCTGGGTTGCAGGCCAGGTCCCCAGCATGGGGTGTGGAGAGGCAACCACACACTGATGTTTCTCTCTCTCTCTCTCCCCCTTCTCCTTTGTCTAAAAATAAATAAATAACAAAGGACCGAAGAACACAATAAATGAAACCACGGGGATATAATAAAAAAATTCAGAGAATGGGAAACTATAAGACAAGTACAATAGCAAGGAAGAAAAGAAAAGAAAAGGAAGTGTGTGTATGTGTATATGTTTGAAATCTAGAGATTAAAAGAGAATTAAGAGACATATCAACCAAATGCAATGTGTGGAACTTGGTGGAGCTTGATTAAAAAAATAATTATTATTTAAAAAATGATGAAACAATTGGGGAAATCTGAACAGTGACTGGATATTTGATGATATCAAGGAGTTTTTAGATGTGATAATGGTATTGAGGCTATGTTGAAATATATACAGTCCTTATCTTTTAAAGGTAACTGTTGAGTTGTTTACAGAGGAAAGAGGTTGATGTGGGCTTTTCTCAATCTACCCCAGCAGGGGGAGAAAGTGGGTGGGCTGTAGGTGAAAGAAGGTTGGCCTTGTGTTGATAACTGTGGAATCCAAGTGATCAGTACATAGAGGTTCATTATTAGTATATTACCTGTCTTTACATTTAGAGATTTAGACAATAAAAAGTTTTAAAAATCATCCGAGAGATGCCAATGTTGGTGAGAGATGAGCAAACAGGCACTTCTCTTAAATGTTAGGAGTTTAAGATTTCATATTGGGAAGGCAAACTGGGTACATTGATCAGGATTTAAACTATATTTTCCTTTTGACCCAGGAATCCTGGTTTTAGGAATTTCTCCTTCAGACACATGCAAGAATCTATGTAAAAGATTCTGAAGTGCAGGGGTGTTTCTAATAGTGAAGAACTGGAAATAGCCCACATGTCCTTCGGTCATGGATTGGTTGGATAAATGGTAATATGCAACTACTGTGGAATGATAAGCAGATTGAAAAGAATGAGATAGATCAATGTGGACTGCCATCAGAAAGATGTCCATGATATATTCTTAGCTTAAAAAAAAGCAAATTTCAAAAAGTATGTGTAGTATGACCCTCTAAAAGCTACATATAGTTATACATACACAATTTGGTATACAAGCACAGATAAAGCTGAGAAAAAACATATATCAAATTGATTTGGGGAGGGGAGGAGCTTACACACCCACTGAAATGCATCTGAATTGCTGTGTGAGCTGTGTATACACAAATATATGAATCTCTCTTTAAAAGTTAGAACTCTCACCCCCTGGACAAAGTTAGTAGGTAATTAATGCCTTTCAACATCATGTCACCAGAGAAGTGATTCTCAAATTTTAGGGTGCATCAGATTTTTTTGCAGGGGGGTGTTGAAACACAGGTTTTTGACTTCCAGAATTTATTATTCAGTTTTTGGGAAGGGTTCAATAATGAGCAGTTCTAACCAGTTCGCAGTGACGCTGGTACTGCTGGTTTGGGGACCGTACTTTGGGAACTATTTTCTAGGGCAAAAGCGGAAGTTTTGTGCTGTATATCTTGGCAGTCTTACTAGGGCCATGGCTTTATCAGTTCTCTCAACTAAAGGTGGGAAGATTTGGATAATGATTCTAGGCCCTGAGCTTTCTACAGGAGGCCATTTTGGGTAAAAAATGTATGTTTCCAGCAGTTTGAACACAGGAAAGCAAGAACCAAATCTTAGTGTCTCTCTCCACTTGGCCCCCATCCAGCTCTGGCCAGTATCCTGGGATCCTGAGCCACTCCTCACACACAGCAGGAGACAAACGATCAACAAAACAGAACATTTCAGCCTATCTTTAAAACCTGGCAGGAAGCTGCCCTATAATTATACTAAGTGAACTAGTTACAACTTCTCTTGTATTGATGTAGGATTATTGAGAGATTGCTCACACAGTTCTGTGGAATTCATTAATGGAGGTAGAGATTTCTTTTTTAAAGCACCTCTCTCTTCTAACCACCTCTGGCCTCCTCAACAAAACCATGTAGATAACAAAACCACGAAGGAAAATGAGGTAAACCCTGAATTAATGTTCCTGATCTGAACGTGACTGCTACTTTAGACACACAGCTTTCCCGGCCCAGTTTTCTCACTTCTCACTTCTGGTGAACTCTTAGGGGAGAAAGCAAGAGTGCATGGAGGGAAATATAGAATCTCACCTGTGGACATAACTTTTGCTCAGATTTAGTTTATTCTCTCTCCAACAGTGTTCTGTGAATACACCTAGCCAAAGGTGTGCAGAAGAAAACAGACCAGGCTAGTGGATCTTGGCGGCCCACTTTTGTAACCCTGGGTTTGGTAGACAACACACACATTCTTGGCTTCAAAGGTAGAATGGGTTTATACTATTTTGACTTGCTTTGATTGAGAAAATCAGGAAATATAATTCCATGAATATGAATTTTTGCAGACAATAGGAATCCTAGTTTCTTGGGAGCAGAAAGTAAATCTTATTCATCTTTGTAGCCCCACATTCCTGAGCACATAAATAGAGTTCAATAAACTCAACAAATGTTCAAGAATGACAGAATGTTATTATGGAAAGAACAAGGGCTTTAGAGTCAGAACAGTCTCCTTCCGGTCCCAGCTGTTTCTCCCTTTTTGACACTGATCTGTAAAATGGGAGTCAGTCCCTCAATGAAATTGACTGAATGGCTGTTTGTGCTGACACTGTCCAGACACTGGGGATAGACCAGTAAACAGGACAGTGAGAATTTCTGTCCTCAAGGTGTATGTCACATTACAGTCTATCTGCTACTCCTCAGGAAGGCCCTATAGAGGACGAGGGTCAGAGTACCTAATCTATCCCACCTCTAACACTATCTAGCTGTGACATCTCAGCAAGTGAATGGTGGTGGGACCAGCCATGTCAAAATGCTGTCAAGACTTTCACCACACATCCTTCATATATACATTGAATAGGCATTTCTCGGGGAAGATGACTTACACACAGAGACACTCCTACAACAGTGGAGCTGATGTGGTACCATTCCAGGGCTTGGTAAGCAGAGGCTGGATTCTGCCTCCAGTGTACCTCTTTGGCTGGATACCTTGTGGAAACACACGTAAAGCCCCTACAGCAGTACTTGGCATATAGTAAGTACTCAATAAGTGCTACCCTTTATTATTGTAGGCGTGTGATAAGAATTTAATGCAAATAAGGCATCAATGGTATATAGCTGATATTCAATAAGTGTTAGTTTCCATTCTCTTAGTATGGGAAAAAATTGTAAATGTGCACATCACAATAAAGTATAAGTGATGAGCAACTATTAGCTCCATTGCTTTTTCTTTTGTTATAGAATGTTCAGGAGATGGTCTGGCCTAAGAAAAAGAGCCCTGGGCTAACAATCAGAAGATTTGAGTCGCCCACTGCTTGACTCTAATTGCCCAGGGGACCTTCACCATGACTCAGTCTTGTTATTTGTCGATGACATGAGACTACGGGTTGGCCCAGGTCACGTGCTGGTATCATGACCTAAATACATTTCACTGTAGCAAGTTCTCCCTTTGCCTAGTGTGTCTGCAGACACATACAGGTACGAGACCACCTCAGGAAAGTGGTGAGTGGGTGAAGGAGTCTTAGGGAGACTCTCTGTTACAACAAGCTTGATTATAAAGCACTGATGGAGATGACAGGACTTGCCCAACTGCACATGGTGAGTGGGTCACTCTAGAGGGTTTCAAATGACCTTTAACTTAGAGTACCATGGGAAAAACTGCCTGGAGAGCCTAGCTGTCAGCTAGATGGCTCAGGCGTGTGAGAGCCTGTTTCACGTTTCAGGCTTGGTTGGGCTGACTGAGTGACAGAGGCTCAATCACTTCTGGTTAATCTGGTCCTAGCTTCTATCCAGCTCAGATATTCTGTCAGTCAGTGACTAATATCTTCCATTTCTCATTGACTCTTCCAGTTAGAACAAGACTATTCAAAGTCCCAATCAGGCCCATAACTGAGGCATTCTATCTCTCCATTTGGGGAGTGAAACTATTGCAAGATGGTTTCTGTGCAGTTGGTGATTTTAGCCTGTAGGCAAGTGCGTTTCAGAAAATCTGTTTTTGTTTTCCCTTTTTAAGTCCATTAGTTCATAAAATAATAAAAGTCACCACCTTTTGAGGGTGTGCTGTGGTTTAGGAGCTGGACTAAAAGTGCTTGTGGATGCAATATCTCATTCAGTCCTTACAACCAGCCTATGAAGAAGGGATTACTGTTATTTTATAGGTAAAAAAATTTGAAGTGCAGAGAAGAGAAGTAACCTGCCTAAGAACACAGAGCAGCTAAGTGGCAGAGTGTGAGGACAAAGTCTGACTCTTTTCTCTGCAGCACCCTGCATTTATTAATGATGTCTCTCTATGATGCATTATGTGGTTAGTTTCTCTGTTGTAGTTGCTCAATATTCCAGGTCAATTAACATTTTACAAATATTTGCTAAAAACCCACCACAGGCAAAGGAAGATTCTTTATGGATGTGTGTGTGAACTGTCACTATCTTATTTGAGCTGCACAGTTATGTATTTGCATATACTCTTCCCTGCAGACTTTGAACTTTCTGGAAGTCAACACCACCGATTCCTTATTGAATGCCTACTATAAGTTACACTTATGGGCCAGTTACTACTATGTCCTCATGCAGTATCTCATCTAAGTCTCACGATAGCCCAGGAAGTAGGTCCTCTTGTCATCTCCACCTTCAGACAGGAATGTGAGGTACAGAGCAGAGATTTTTCTATAGTCCTATGCCTTGCAAATGGCATGGCCAGGTGTGAGAACACAATGTCTTCTGTTTTCTTTGACTCTCCACTGAGGGTCCACTCCTCTGTGTAAAGTCTGAGCTCAATACAAGCTTATTGCTTGGCTGGACTCTAGCAGGGCTGACTCTGAACTGTAGGATCAATGGTTTTACTCATTTTTCCCTCTGGGCAGGTAAGAACCAGTGGGGGCATTGTCAAGTCAAACAGTGCGGGCAGCTGGTGTGGGTCCTGGGACTAGCCAACCTTCCTGGCCTGAATCAGTGCTAGAGGGACCCAATTTCTAAACCCTTCCTTTCCTCCACACTGCTGTGAGTCATCTCGTGTCTGCATGAGAAGGCTTCCCATGGTGTCTGCAGCTGCCCTTTTAGGACACCAGGAGGGGAGTGAGGGATGTGCCATGTTCAGTCATCCCTCTTAGAACCAGTGTTGGAAAGTGCTAATTTTTGAGGACTAGTACTGCGTAGCACTTTCGGCGCCATCTTGTGAAAGTGGCTATTGGGAAACTGAGCTCCAGTGTCAGCTGGGAAGGAATGAGTGTCCAGGAATAGAATAGGACATTGCAAATGAGCCATGAAAAACAAGCCCAGGCCTTGGCCGAGCTGCACCCCTGCAGACATTTGGCAGAACATGGGTGTAGGATGCTGCCTGCCTGAGCTGGGTACTCCAAGGTCCTGGGTGCAGCTTGGCTGCAGTATTTAGCTCTAGGTTCTGCAAAACTCAGGGGGGCCAGAAAAAGGTTCAGAAGATGAGACTCATTTATGGTTCCCTTGGTTTCAATTCAAGATCAGGTTTTTCTAATGGGCTGCTTCCTGCTGAAGTCAATCCAATATATTGCAGACCTACAGGTTTCCTTATGGATTGCCAACAATTTTAGGGACAAATTTGCATTCTTTTGGAAACTGTTCTCATTTCTCTTCTCTTCCCTTCCCTCGCTTTCCTTCTGTTCTCTTCTCCTCTCTCGATTTCTTTCTTCTTTTCTTTATCCTAATCTGAGGTTATGTTTATTGATTTTGAGAGAGAGAGGGAGAGAGAGCGAGAAACATCAATGTGAGAGAGAAACATCAATTGTTTGCCTCCTGTAAGCACCCCAACTGGGGATTGAACCTGCCACCTTTTGGTTTATGGGATGACACTCCAACCAACTGAGCCACCTGGTCAGGGGCTCCATTATTTATTTTCCTTTTTTAAATTGTGTTTTTCTCCATTACCATTTACCTTTCGTACCCTCTTCCATCCCCCCCCCCCAATCTCCCCACCCGCAACCACCACGCTGTTGTCTGTTTTTTTATTTTCCTTTTCTCTGCCCTCTCTACTTTCTTAAAATACAGCATCATAGTTATAAACTTGGGATATGGAATCTGATACAAATGAGCATGAATTCTGGTTTTATTTTTTCACTACATGAACTTGGGAAACTAACTTAAGTTCTCTGAATCCTAGTTTTCTCTTTTCTAAAATGGGAATAATAGTAACAACTACCACTCAGGGTTTGGAAAAGATTAAATGATAAGACACATATAAAGATAATTGGCATATTGCCCTACATACAATACATAGTTAATTAATGTTATATATACATAGGTACATTTTTCGTCTCTCCTTATTTTTTCTTTTCTTCTTGCTCTTTTCCTTTTCTTCCCTTTCCTATCCATCTGTGGCAGACAGACTCTAATGTGAGTCCAATGATTCCCCACCCAAACAAAGGTATTCACACCTTTGTGTAATCCCCTCCCATTGAGTGTAACCAAAAGACCATGGCAAAGGGGATGAGAGGTCATTATGGTACTACTTTCCATTATGCAAGACTTTGTCTTGCTAGAGATTCTCTCACTTGCTGGCTTTGTGGTAGTAACTGACTATGTGAGGAGGAGTCCCATGTGACAAGGAGCCAAGGGCCATCTCTAGGAACTGAAGGTGACTTTTAGCTAACAGCCAGCAAGAAACCTGAGCCCTCAGTCTTACAGCTACAAGAAATGAATTCTGACAATCACCTCAGGGACCCTGGAAGTGGATGGACCCTTCCTCAGCTGAACCTCCAGATGAGAACCCAGCCCTGGCTGAGCCCTTGAATGCAGGCGAACTGGCGAACTAACCCATCTCTCAAGTCCCAGGTGAAATGGCATTCACTCCAGAAAGCCTTTCTTGACTCCTAAACATGTCAGGTATTCTCTCCAGGGGACCCTTTACATCTCAGATCACAGCCCTGATTACAGTTGTGCATGTCTGTGTATGGACTGCTGGCTCACTGAAATGGTGAGATGAGTCTGTGTTGCTTTATGATTCTAAATTTGTGGGAATTTGTTTCACAGTGTAGAAGATGAATACACCTTCTTTTCCAATGGTTTCCACTTTTCACTGTTCATGGTTTTCGTAATTGCTTTGTATATGTCTCAAGTAAAAAATGTGGTAGAACCCATCCCTATTTCCATTGCTGAAATATTTAGAAAAGGACAATTTTGTGTTAAGGTCAAAAACCAACAAACAAGCCCTGACAGATGTGGCTCAATGGGTTGGGTGTCATCTCAAAAACCAAAAGGTCACTGGTTCAATTCCTGGTCAGGGCATGTGCCTGGGTTGCAGGCCAGGTCCTCAGATTGGGGTATGTGAGAGGCAATCAATCAGTGTTTCTCTCCCTCTCTTTCTCGTTCCCTTCTCTAAAAATAAATACATAAAATCTGAAAACAAGCCAACAAAAAAACAAAGAGCAAAATGAGTTGGGTTGACTGGGCTCAAGTATCCTTGCAGAAAGACCTAGGAGACTACAGTTATTTTTATGGCAGAATAAAAGCAGCATGCCTTCCCTCCTACAGGGGTTTATAGAGATTTCAGCAACTTTTCATCCTTCTTAAAAAGATGAGTCTATTTTTGGACATCTCAAAAACTACTACATATATAACAAATAGTCTGGAAAAGTGAGAGAGACTCAAAAGACTTATTCTGAGGAGAAGCTCAATTGCTCTCAGTTCCATTGTCTTTCTTGGATGGTGTGGAAGATACTGTTGAAAATGCCTGGTTCCTAGATGACCATATCACTTTTTTGCTCAGAACTCTTCAGCAGTGTCCCTATTGCCCACAGACAAAGTCCTGACTCCTAACATGGCTTAAAGGCCACTGTCAACTTCTTCAGCTTCATTGTTCCTCTTTCTTCCGCTGATGTGCCAAGTTCTCTCTTGTTTCAGAACCTTTGCACATGCTGTCCCTCTGCTCTGAACTTTGTCATATTCTTTAACTGGCGAACTAACCCATCTCTCAAGTCCCAGTTGAAATGGCATTCACTCCAGAAAGCCTTTCTTGACTCCTAAACATGTCAGGTATTCTCTCCAGGGGACCCTTTACATCTCAGATCACAGCCCTGATTACAATGCATTTTAATTACCTGTCTCACTCCACCAGACCATGAGTTCCTTAAGGTCAGGGTTCCTTAAGGGCAAAGTCTCACCCCTATAGAGCTCAAACTAAGGTTAGGGTGACATGTACATTGCCAGCCCCAGCTCCACTTTGGCCCCAGTTACCCTTAAAATCCCTCTACCAACTAGGCCAAGTGACTTGCCATGATTCCACATAGCCTCTGTATCTCTTGCAACAGTGTAAAAGATGTATAAGCAATTGCAGAGCAGAGGCCTGCCTCTGGGGTGATGAGGCACAGAAGATACTTGGGCTTCCTGTGACATTCAGCCCTTGAGGCAGTGTTCAGATTGGGGAAGGACTTCACATCCTGTCCATTGCCCCTCCTATGGCCCCAGCTAATCACCACTGGTTGCCATGTGAATGGCACCTTGGTGCCTGATCTACAGGGAGCAGGTCAATTTTGTAGGTGAGTAGTGGTGGTAGTGGTGGTGTGGGCCACAGCCTTCTAATGCCTTTGCTTCTGCACTGACTCCCTAGGAGACAGCAAACCAATTTGCCCTTGGAGGAGAAATGGAGCCTTTGCTATTCTGATGGGATGTCGAAATATTCTCCGTCCTCTGCACCCACTATAATTAAAAGCATAACATTTCTTTTTCTTTTCCCTTCTCTCTCTCTTTCTTTCCCTCCCTCTCCCACTTTTCTCCTCTCTCTCTCTGTTGGTATTACCAGACTTATTTATTTTCCAGATGAACTGACATAAGATGAGTTAAATAACATGCTCAAGGTCATCAGACAATGAGTTGTATAGTAAGGACTCTAAATCTATATGGTTTTAAATCCCAAGACATACATTCTTTGAAGCAAGAAAGCGTCTCACACACCAACTTTTCTACTTCTAGCTGGGTCACCCTGGCTCCATCTCCTCTTTAAAGTGGGGGTAATAATAATACCAACCTCACACAGTTGTTGTGAGACTCAATGAGGTAGCCAATATACAATCCTCAGAACATGGTAAATCCTCAAAATTGTGAGCCATTATCATTATCATCATTATTACTTCTTGATTATTCCAAACCTCATGCTTTGTCTCATGTCTTAACCTTGAGGATTGATCTAAGTCTGGCCATCCCAGAAATGATAGCCTCATTTATCAACACTGCAGGAGTCAGCTAGGACTACGGCAATTTTCTTCACCCTAACACCTAGCACATGGCCGGCCATGGCAGGCATCTGAGTCATCCCCGTAGAGTGTCAGAATCATCTAGTTTCATTCGTTCTTACCTTGGCCTAGATGCTTTATATTTCTGCTTGGTCTCCCCAATCTCAGAAAAGAGTATAGTACTGAGGAATAAACCCATGCTTTGGAGACATCTGCCAGCTAGGAGACTTTGGAAAAATAGCCTACCTGTTCTAAGCTCTGTACCATCACTGTGAAGGTGAAATAGCACATGTGAGGAGCCCTGTACATGGTGGTCCCTTCTTCTCTTTTCTCAATGGGCTCCTATAACTAAAACAGTCACTTTCCAATGCCTGGACTTGGAGAGAAGGAGAGAGGTAGGCTATTTACTGGCTTGTTGTTTCATTTATTTACAAACCAATAAAGCCTGCTTATCAGCTTTAAATGAGTAGGAAAATTTCCAAGTCCGAGGGCTCAGTTTGTACATAAAAGAAGTAGAGCTTCTTGTAGAGTTCTCAAGTTCAGACACAGCCATGCAGGTAATATTCATAAGTTATTTGGGGCTGGACTTCCAAGTTCTTACAAGAGAGTGGAGCCCTGATCAAGGAGAACCAGCCCAATACAAAGGAAACTTCAAGGCCAGAGACTAAGTTTGGAGTCCTTAGAACCAAAAGTTTCCATTAACATTCCTTATGACTCAAAAATGACTCAAAGCTTTATAAAGAGATTGTTTTTTTTTTCTCCCTTCTTTTCAAATGCTCTGAGAATAATGTGGAGATCAAATTGAGAATAATGGGGAGATCAAATCACATGTTCGTTAATTATCAGAATGTCTCCTGATATACACCAAGTCTTTATAGTTCACTTCCCTCTTTAAAACAATTCTCCAAGCTCTGAACTCATGTAGTTTCTAGGGGGTTGGGAAAACTAAAAGAATATTTTTCTTATACTGACTGTCTTTCCAGTGTACTAGGATAATATGGGGTCCAGTCAAAACCCAATTGGAAGGAAATAAGACATAGCATAGTGGTCAAGAGTTCTGGCTTGTGTTCAGATTATATCAAATTCTTGCTGCAGCCCTTTCTGGCATGGGAATCTGGGCAAGCAAGCCACTTGAGTTCCTGAGTCTTGGTTTCCAGTATTGAAAATGGGATGATGATGATAAATCTACTGAAGGTTCTTGTGTGGATTAAGTAAGTTGGTGCATATAAAGCCAATGCAAGCAAAGGCTTGGTCATAATTAGCCATTATTATTAGGCAAAATGAGTAGATTTCTTTTGCACCTGAATTTCTTCTTCCTTGGTCAAGTAGAGAATTTTCAGATTAAGGAAACGGGGAGGGAGTAATGCAGAGTTGTGGAAGAATGTGCTCATGATCTGCAGTGCTCCTATATGATCTTGGTCATCCAAAATCCTGGGGACATACACCCAAGGTAGAATAACCACTCCATCCTAATTTACCTGGTATTCTTTGCCAACTCATGACTTGGATCCCTTTTATTCTAACCTGCTTTGCCCTCTCACCTCTGTAGCTACATAAACCAGGTAGAGAACCAGGAGGTGTTGGCTTCTATCCTCTACCTCTTTCCCATCACCAGTCAGTGACAAAGGGGGACCTGGAGTCCACCAGCTCTAATATGCTCACAGTAGGCATCTTTGGTTTCTCCCCTCTCTCCTTTCATTCCTTGCCCACTACTTCCCACCAATTCCCCTTTCCTTGAATTCCCATTGCACTGTCAGCCCTACACTGCCTGTGATACTGGGCATTAAAGCCTTGAGTGTTTTTCTCCATTTTTTCCCCATAAGTAAGTCTTTTCTTCCAGTAAAATTCTAAATCCAAGGGCAGGAATTGTGCTTCCTGCTTCTTCACAACTTCCATGGGGTCTTGTTCTCACTGTGAGTTTTTCACACTGTAAATTTTTAATAAACACTTGATAGCTTGATTTATCTGCTTGGCAGCAGCATATATATATTTACATACCTTTGGTCATGAACCCTTGATATAAAGGGTGTTCTAGCCCAGATGGGTTATCTGGCTAGACCTGAGAAGCAAATTCAGGTACCTGTATGTTCCCGCAACGGTTCTTTAAAATGTTTGTAATTAAAAAAGTGAAAGAGAAATATATCTTCTCTATTAAAAAAATCTAGACATTATAGAATGTAAAAAGAAAAATAACCCCCTTATTTGCTCTCTCTTCTCTCCCATTCCTGGTCAAGGTGATCTCCATCTGCAGACTGATGTCTGTGCTTCTGGATTTGTACGATCCTGTACTGTAGCCACTAGCTACACATGGCTATTGAGCACTTGAACTGTGGCAAGTCAAATTATAGTGTACTTTCAATAAAACACACACACTGGATTTCAGAGACTTAGTATGAAAAAATAATATAAAACATATCATTAATGTTTTTATATGGATTACATGTTGAAATAATACTTTGCTCTATTGGATTAAATATCAATATTTTAAAAATTAATTTCAGCTTTCTCTTTATTTAATGTGGCCACTAAAATTTTAAGTTAGATATGTGGCCTATACTATATTTCTATTGGAAAAATGTCCTACTTTTTTCTATGCATAAACAGACCCACATACACACAAACACACATATAAATGATTGTTAACAAAAAAAATATATAGTACATGCAGGTATGGTCTGCAACTTTTTCATTTTGTTTTGAGCCAGTTGCCTGCCTGCACAGGAATCTTAAACAGTGTTCAGCACAAACTAAGACTTCTATTCCAACATCATTATTCCAAATGGCAGATTTTCACCTACAGTATAAAAGGTGAAGCATCCTTATTCCTTTGAAGGGTCTTTGGGTCCCTATTTGTAGACATTACTTCTATTTGTTTCATGAGTATCCACTTGTCATCTCTTCACTTCCACCCATAAATTTTGGATTGTTCTGAGTGCCTTAACTATATCTCGTCTTTCTTTCATGTCCCTCTAGCCCCAGCATTTGGCACAGGGTGAATACAGAATGTGTATTTTAATTCTCATGAAGTAGAACCTCTGTCTAGAGGGTTCCCAATAGAGAAGCGTTTTTATTCAAGTCATTGCCACTGGTCCGAAAATAATGAAAACAATAGCTAACATGTATTGAGCATTTGCAGTGTGTCAAGCATTACTATAAACTCATTACACACATTGTCTTCCTTTATGTTCACATCCCCATGATGTAAGTGTTACTGATTCCACTTTACTATTGAGGAAACTGAGCCACCAAAACAGATCTCAAATATGGCCACTACCACCATCATCTTTCTTTGCCATCCTCTCCTATTAGGTCTCACCAAGTCCACTGCGCCCCACCTAACCCTTCTCACCAACGCAGCCAGAATGATCTTTAGAAAATGTAAACTGGATCATACCATTCCCATTTAAAATGTTTTGGTGGCTTCCTGTTGTCCTTTAAAAGCCAATTAGGTCCCTGCCTCCCTTACTTCTCCTTGTGACTCCTCCCCCATTCTTTACAAGGCCTGAGGTCCCTCCTCTGATAGTTCCTTCTCTTCATGCCAGGAATTTTGCACAAGCTATTGCTTTTGCCTCAAATACTCTTGCCTGATTCTTTTTTTTTTTTTTTTGCCTGACTCTTTAGTTGGCTCATTCTGACTTATACTTCCCCTCCTCAGGAAGTATATTTTTTGATCTCTTATTTTAATTATGTCTCCTTCCTCAAAAATAGGCCAGAGCTTTAAGGCCTTTTTCTTCTAATTTCCAGGCACTCTTTAAAATAATATATTGCTTTGTGTGTTTCACCACTTAACATTTCTCTTTTGAACGGGTGAATGATGCTTAGAGCAGTTCATGTAAACACCAATGATCTTAGTTCTTTTCAACTTTGAAAACCCCATAATGCCCAGTTGAATGCTCTCTGTGCAAAAGTCATTGTTTGCTGAAATGAATATAACTGAACTGCCACTTTCTTTTTCCTTTTCTTAGTTTAACAAAGACTGCCATAGCCCTAGTCCAATTGGTGATAGCTCTAGTTAGCAAAATAATGATTACCGAGAGTAGTTTTAGGATAATTTTAGCCC
Organism: Carollia perspicillata; assembly: GCA_004027735.1. Lineage (NCBI taxonomy): Eukaryota > Metazoa > Chordata > Mammalia > Chiroptera > Phyllostomidae > Carollia > Carollia perspicillata. The sequence goes on from PVKM010018042.1 coordinate 14,115, forward strand.
AGTGTGTCAATCGACTCTGGGGCTGATGTAGCCCCAGATAAACACATGAACTCATACCACTCTTTCCTTGATGGCTACTTCCAGAACAGGACACAAGCTGAGGGTAAGCACCACTGACAAAATGGGGCAGTACCATTTCTGGGAGGAAAACAGAAAAATTGAGATGGAATAAAATAGGGTTTTTCGGGTTTTTGCATTTTGAACAGTCTTGTCAGAAATAACAAAAGCCTCAAAAATGAGTTTGCCACTTCATTTAATTATTCACAGAACACATACAAAAATGTCTTTCTCTTGGAGCATTTTTCGTGAGAATCAACTGGAGCCCTGAGGGGGATGGCTGAGAAGGATCCACAGTCAGAACTGACCAGGGTGAGCCTCTCAACATGCTCACCTCTCATTTGGGCTGTAAATAGAACTTAACTGGAACTGTAGTTTTTGGACTTTCTGGTGCTAGGGAGATGCAACACTAAAAAACCCAAAACACTTAAGGGGAACTCCAAGGAATCAGAGCTGGGGGTGAGGGAATCAGGTTGCAGGAAGTCATGGATGTCATTTCATCCAGCCCCTTATCCTTAGGGCACAAGTGATGCTTAGGAGGGGGTTTGGTGTTTCATCCACCTGTCATGGAGTAGTTTTTCATTAAATTAAAACAAATTCTCTTGTGCCATTGTTTAAATGTGTTGTGTTCCACTTGTTTTCAGTGTGGTTATGATACCTCCCAGTACAAAGTTTTTGGTTGCTCACTTAACTGGTCTCTGTCCCTTTGTTCTTGGTCACTCTTTTGTACTGGGATTAGGGGGAAGGTCTATGTCACATACAACCAGCTCTATGAAGTCCTTCATTTATCCATCCATCAGTGCACACAGTATTCATTTTGTGCAAGATATAAAAAAAGAGGAATGGTTGATCAACACAGAGTCGTTGTTCTCATGGAACTGAGTCCAGAAGTGGACACATGTAAGACAAACATGCCAATAGAGGGAGATAAGGGTTATGATGGGGAATTACGGGCCAAAGGGCTTCCTGACTTAGACAGCCTCTCTTCCTTATTTTCTTAACTTTTTATTGTTTTTCTTTTATGGTATTTTCTGAGTTTTAATGTGGTGGTGTTGGTGGTGTTGGTGGTGGTGGTGGTAGGGGGCATAAGGCAAAACCATGGATGTGTAAGACTAAGACATATAAAGTCAGAACAAGGCAAGGACCGGGTGAGTTTTGCTGCAGGAGCTGAAGGGGGAGACAGGATCTCGGAGACTAACAGGTTTTTTAAAGAGGTAGCATTTGAACAGGTCCTTAAAAATTGTGGGAAAATTTTTGATAGAAAATTTTGTGGAGTGATGAAGAGGTTGGATAGAAAGTCAAAGGATTCAGAGAAATAATAAGGCATTGGGAAGTTCTTTGAATTTTGGTTCCTATTTGCTTTTAACTGTCATGCATAATAAAAAGTTAAAAATCCCACAAATGAACCCATGATTTAAATGCACTCTTAATGAGACATTTATCTACACAGAATCTCTTCTTTTGTGAACCACCTATCCTTTAGTCCCTACCATCATATTTTCAGATGATAAGACGCACCTAGGTTTTAGAGGAGGAAAATAGGAAAAAAATATGAAGCAAAAAATGTGGTAAAATATTTAATAACATAAATAGCACAATATTTCACCAATATAAATGTAAACAGAACTCAACAGCAGCATTAACAACCATTATTCCTCCCAAATTCGGGGTTGGGGGGAGTGTGTCTTATACTACAAAACATACAGTAACTCTGCTCAGTCTTGGTGATGCAGATGGGCTTCACCTTCGCCTCTGCCCTGCCCTCTGCCTCTAGGGCTGGTCATGTGACACAGTCCTGACCAATCAGAGTAGTTCTCGTATCTTACCCACAGCAGTGCTTAGAGATGCACATAGGACCTAAGATAAGCTAGTTGGCACCTCCTTGGCAGAGCCATCATCGAAGACACCCTCAAGTTTCTCTAAGATCAAGAGCTTTAAGAATGATGTAGGCTTGGCTGCCAGTGTTTTTCTCCAAGAGAGAACCTTCCTGGGAATGAAGCCCACACTAGCAGGCTGAGCTAAGAGACAGAGGTACAGAATCCAGGTGACTGTGAACCCATAGATTTTGCCATGCCCGAGATCTACTCTTCAAATCCCCATGAAATTACCAATTCTCTAGTCACCTTCTCTCTCCCGCCTACTTTTTTGGGGAGGCTTAAGTCAGTTTGATGAGGAATTCTACAAAATACCACTAAAAAAGTCCTCATATATGGAGTTGATAAACTGTGCTAACATAAGGGGAATTTTCTTGGATCAGTTGGAATTAAGTATTAATACAGATTGATGCTTCAGGGTAACATCTGGCTTAATCAACTTTTCTTTCTCGCTGAACTTGATGGCTTCAATCAGCAACTTCAGTTAAAATGATAAAACCTCTGTGGTTATCACATGTGGCCTAGAGCATGTCCAGACTCCTATTTTTTTTAGAGCAAAGCCCCCAGATTCCTTTAACTACTATTCACCATGATTTTTTCTTACATTTTAGGAATTTGAGCCCTTTCATTCTTTGGAATCCTGAAATAGTTTCTTATCTGTACCTAGAATTCTGTGAGTGTTACTTCATGTACATCTGAAATGTTCTCTCTCCTTGGCTTTCTCCCTCCCCAGGGCCCACCCGACAGGCCAGAAAGAGGCAGTGGTAGTCTAGAGGAGTCAAAAAATGTTTTTTCCTGAGAAATAAGAAACTTCTAATGAGTGAACATGTCTGTATTTCTACCACCAAATTAGGGAAACTGTCACAAGTGACAACAAAAGATGACACACCCCTCAGGATTTTTCCCCTGCTACAAACTCCTTTAAACCCACATGAGGCAAAAACAATGGTGCAGGCATGCAGTGGCTCCTGGAGAATCCGACTGTCTTAAAAAATGAATCAGTTTGCTCACTTCATTTTATCTCTATGGGCAACTTTAAGAGACTCAAGCTGGGTGGTGCTCGCTGTAGGAGCATGTGTTAGCAAAGCGAATTTCAGCATCTGTATAAAAACTCCCATCCGTAGCCTGCTGCTAGATATCGCACTACCTGTGAATGCTCTTCCACAAGTTGCATTTGAACTTCCTGTACTGTCTTTTGATGAAACTAAGGATTGTATTCGCCACCTGCATTGTCTGTTGGGTTCTTCTTGATCCCACTTTTGACCTTGCTAATGTGGATCTTTAAATGTCAACAGCAATTTTATATCCTATTACTATTCTTCCTACATAAGAATCTCATTTCATATTTCAGTAAACTTCCATTGGTAAAAATGCCAGCTTCCCATTGATCCGAAATATTATGTTCCTCACACACACACACACAAAAGAAATTAGATAGCTACAAAAGTTAAACACAAGTGAGATGAGCCAACCTGTCTATCTTTAAATGAATTTAGGGAACAAATATTTTAAACACAAGGAAACTATGGGGACATAGCAATTTAATGTCATCTTTTTTTTTCATGAAAAAGCTCAAGTGTTTATTAAAAATTAAAAAGACTGTAAATATTCTGTCAGTACTACACAGCAGTCAGGATATGAAATCAGGCCTCATTTGTTAAAGCTTCTGGATTCGTCCCAACAGGTGTTTACTAAGGGCGAGGCTCTGAACTAGGTTGTGTTGAGAGAGAATTTCCTTTTACTTTCTGGGGTGACAGAGCTGTAGGGACGTAAATTCAAGCTAGCTGTCTGCTGCACTGCTTCCTGTAGTGTACGTGTGTGATGTGGATGCCCTGCATCTGCATCCCCATTCTGTGTTTAGAAACTTTCCTACCTTATGGACTTCGGTGGGTGACGCCTCAGAAGTTACCAATGCCAGCTTTATCAATATTGCTTTCAGCCAGGGATTGAGGCATCGTTAATTACAGGGACCTGACTTGAACTTCATAGTGGCAGTAGTGACACAAAGAGGGGGCAGGGAAGACTTGTTTGAACCTCTGTGGGCAGGCGGTGGGGGCTGACACCAAGTGTCACCTCCCACTGCAGCCGCAGGGGGTGCGGTTCCAGGGAGGCCTCAGTGTGCCTGGCCAGCAGGGTCAGCCTTGGAGGCCAGCACTTGGTCATTTGGGGCGTTATTCCTGACCAGGTGGTCTCAAGTCTAGCTTTGTATCCCTCCCAGAAATCCCGTGAACTACCTAATATCCTTTTTTATTAATCCTGCTTCTTCTTAAATCTTTTTATGCAGTAGAGTCTATTGTGTGTGACTAAGAAATGTGGGGGATGCACCTTCTTCAATCAGACTCGTGGAGAATGGCATTTGCAGTTGGAGCATACAACACCCATATGTAGACAGGGCGGAGTTAGAGCAGAGGAGAGCCATCTGATGGGACAGTCTGATTTCTCAGAGGTCCCAAGGGCAGCCTGAACTCTGAACTTCCCGTTCTATGAGCCAATACATTCCCCTTTGGCCTGAGCTAGTCTGAGGTGGGTTTCTGTCACTTGTGACTAAGCATCTGGCAAACACAGTGAAAGCGAATTAGTATTATATACCAGGAATCTCAAAAAGATTCATCCCCTTGAATTAGTAACTGCTTTTCCATTCTTTGGAACTAATTTAAAATGTTAAAAAAACTAAACTAAAATGATGGTGGGGACTGAGCAAAGGGTTGCATAAGAAAGGGCTTCTAGAAAACAAGTCATGAAGTTGGAGCCACCTTTTTCCAATTCCATGTTCAAATTTTTCACCTTTTGCTTTACACTTGAAAGATTTTTCTTTCATCGTCCCTTAGTTTTATTCGATGTCTCTCTGTGTAGCTTGTCCCTTGTTTTTTCCCGAGTCTGGAAACTGCTTTTTGAGGGGTGAGATTCTAGGATGCAAAGGAAATGGACGAGTCTACTCAGTCCTGCATGTGTAGTGAGTACCATGTAATTCTGGAGTGATGAGATTTACACAGGTAACATGACTGGAGAAGCGTTTATTTTAATAATGCCATGTTGATAGATTAAAAAAGGTATGTGCTCTCTATCATAAGGGAGGGAGAGCCACTGTGCTTCAAGATGAAGCCTCAGTTTCCTTATTTGTAAAAGATAAAAGATGAGTCTGAACTGTCTGTGGATTAAATACGCTTTGCAGGGAAAACATTTAGCACAGCCCCTTGAAGACTATAACTATGGTAGCTATTTTTCAGAAAACTTTTAAATTTACATATATTTTTCTTAAAAACATGTAAGCACTTCTGTATCATTTGCATTTCTGTAAAATGGGAAAAGGACAAATGTTACAGTTGAGATGATGGGATCCTGAGACTCGGAGACTCTGTGACTTCTTCTATAACCAGTCACCGCTACCGTTTGTTAACCACCCAGGTGTCTTTCATGTCACATGGCTGCTTCTCAGCTAAGACAGGATTAGAAGCTGACTTTCCTGAATCTCAGGCTCTATTTTCCCCCACCTTTAATGGGCCATTTTGCCTATCCAGATGACAGGTTTGTGAAAGAGATGGGGCACTGATATTTTGTTCTGGCTCTGTTTACATTTCAGGAAAAGCAGGCAAGTTCTGGTTCAGAGCTGGTCACGTCTCCCCAAGTGTTCCTCTCTGGCGTGTTTGCTTCTTCCATCAACGTACCTTCCTTCCTCCCTCCTTCCTTCTTGGTTTTGGTTGCCCTGTCCAGATCTTACAGGGGTCTTTTCTGCCTTTCTCCTGCCCTACCCTCCTTTTCAGTCTGACTTCATGTCCCCCTGTCTTGTCTCCCTCTCTAGTTACCTAGACGCACTTGTACTACTTCAATCCTTAAGTATCTGACCAGGTGGCACCCGGCTAAGACAGCATTATCATTGCACAGAGTTGGACTGGCTACAGATCGCACCATACTCTGGAAGTGTATCGACAGCATTAGAATGGTGGTGTTGGTGCCGACAGGGACTGACCAGTCGTGGCAGATAGTGCAGAACTCCATGAGGCTCCAAGAGAACACTGTGTTTGTCTTAACCCTCACTGATGTGGTTGAGAGCCCAGACTTTGGATGCAGACTGGGTTCAAATCCTAGCTCTACTAATTCCTAGTAGGTTTGCTGGGAGGATTCAAGGAGACCTGGCTTATTTCACTCAGTGTCTGGCACTTGGTGTGTGCTATGTGACCCTAGTAGTTATTAAGGTATTGATTAACCACTGTGTCTACTTCCTCTCCAGCTCCTCTCTTTCCTGGTCCCTCCCTCCTTGCCAAGCAATCAGGACAAACGCACAATGTGATGAAGTTTGTTTGATTCTTGGGATAGCAAGTGGAATGGCGAAGTTAGGAAATTCAGGACACGTTTTAACCATATAGGATTATGGGGGGGAAATCCTAGTGTTTCAAAACTTCAGGAAACAAAAACAAAACAATAAAAAAGGTCAATTACAAATTCTTTTCCAATACAAAGGGAAGTAAAAGAAGGAGATAAGAGATGTTCTTTTTGTTAAAATGCAGGCTCCTGCATTCTGGATCCTTTTTATAATCTCCCAAGAGGAAGAGAGTGCTGCCTTCTCCTCCTATTCTCGTGATCCTTTTCCTCTTTCCTTCAAGCACGGAGCCAATCTACTTAGACTTCCCTCATCCATGGGAATTCACCACGCCAAGGAGAAATTTGAGGTCCAGGAGATCACCTCTCCTGCTTCTCCAGAGAGCTAGGAAGGCAAATGTTCTCTTCTGCTCCTCCATCGCTGTGCCAATCCTGCTCATTAAGCAGAAGTCCCAAGCAAGATTTATTGCAGCCTCGTCTTCCTCATATCCAGGCAGCCTGCTAATATCACAGCCACACACCCTTCCTGAGGACAGCTCTGCAGGGTTCTATTCCTGCTCCGTGCCCGCTGACTCTGCTGCATTGCCTTGGCAACCAATTAAAATACTTCTTTGTGTGTGGCAATATCATCCTTAATTCTGCAAAACCAGGGCAACCTGCTCGGGGGCCTGTGGTGTGCCAGTCAGTTGGTGTCCTACATTCTGGTTTGACTTCTTTTTCTCACCTCCCAATTACCTCTGAATCCCCTGCGAGCACCTACATGCCATTCCTGACACACCTGGCATTAAGTCAAGGAACACCTTTGTCAACAGGACAGGGGCTGGAAGGGATCCTGGGGACCAAATGGCTGGTATGTCTCCTTTCCCCTAGCCTCAGGAAAGACACCAGGAGCTCCTTGACCCTGAAGCTGCTGAATCTAACTGCAGTTTCTTGCAATAGAGGAAACATGATGCATTCAGTAATTAAATATTTATTGACTGCTGGTTGCATTTCAGGTACTGTGACAGGTACAGAGGAGAAAAGGCACCTCCTTCACCTCATGGAGCTTACGTGTGCTGTGGAGGTCACCTAGTAGGATGGGGACTCTGGGACCCAGAAGAGGAACTGTGGGCCCCAGCTTGGGATTTAGGACAGAGGGCTGACTTCCCAGAGGACTGAAGGCTACATTGAGACCTGAGGATGGGCCGACATCAGCCATGGGGGCCAGTTTCCCAATTAGGTGGATGGTTTCATTCGTGCCTTCTCTAACACGGGTGGTTTGCCTGACACCCTTCACTGGGGCCCTTTGCTGTGGGCACCCCTGGGGGTGTTTGCCTTAGTTCTCCTGTCTCCAGGCTTGAATCTTCCTGCTGGCCTTTCAGGGAAGGGTAACAGCGAATGATTCAAGTTCTCTCACCTCTTCTCTCGGCTTTCCGTGTTGTGCGTGGGAATGGCAGCTGACAGGCACATTTTCCAAAACTAGCAGCCTCGGGAGCAGGATGCAGGACCCACCCACCACCCACTGTACATGCCTCCCGGTGCACTCTGAGTCTGCGGGCCTCTGAGTCGTGGGTTTCTGTGAATGCCCGGATGATGAGGACTCAGATTATCTGCATTTTCAGTAAGCACAACCTCCATAACCTCCCCAAACACAAGTACAGGAATGTTCCACTTTGACCTGTAACCATTTTCGTACATGCACATTATTGAGCACAAGCCTCTCCTGTGTAAAGTGGAGAAAGTAGCATCCATCTCGGTGGGCTGTGGAAGGGGTTAAGTGAGAGTCTGTAGCTAAAAGTGCTTCACCCAGTGCTCGCCACATAGTAAGTCCTTTGTTGAAGATTTGTTAAGTCCATCATAATTGCTAGTTTCCACGGCTGTCTCCCCAAAGACCATGAGTGCTTTGAGGGCAAGGACCACATATTACTTGCTTCTGTTCTTCATTGGAACCCAGCGAAGGGCCTTACCCATAAAACGTATCTTGCACATGTTAGATGAATGAACGAGATGCCGAGTTTAAAATAACAATGCCCCACATTTATTGTTACTGGGTTGATAATGTCATGCCCTGTGCCGGGAACTTCACAAAAGTTACCTTGATTTTTACGCCCCACAGTGCCATGATCACTGTCAGCCCTGTGTTCACAGTGCAGTGAAATGCAGTCCAGTGGCAGTCAGTGTCCAATCACCATAAAAGGTGAGCCCACCTGGGTGAGTGCAAGCAGCCAGTGAACCTTTACCAGGAGCTTGCTTTGTCTGGGCCCTGTGGTAAGTACTTCGTAGGTGTCGCCTCATTAAATCCTCCCAGTGCCCCTATCAGGTGACATCACTATTTCCATTTTACAGCAATGATGTCCACAGTTTCCACATAACTTCCCCAAAGCACACAGCCAGGACACATAAATGGACAGCTTTTATTCTGAATCACAGCACTGCCTTGTTTACTTATGTCATTGGAAGTCTAAGGTCAGAAGCAGCAGAAAATTGGAACACATATTTTAAATATGATGCCAGAACACTATTCTTGTTACTCAGAAAGAAGTTTTGTACCAGGGGCCAGTGTGGAGGAGGGACTGTTTAATCGGTGCAGAGAACCAGTATGGGAGGATGAAAAAGGTCTGGAGATGGATAGTGGTGATGATTGCACAACAGCATCAATGTACTCAATGCTGCTGAACTGTACACATAGAAATGGCTAACGTGGCGAGCGTTGTGGGTATTTTGTATATGTGTGATGTAGGTTTGGCAGCACGAGAGGTCCAGGACCATGCTCCTACCTGAAATGCTCCTATCTTCCCTTGACAGGGGAGGCCAGGTCAATTTACCTCCTAATTCAGCGGCAAAATCTTTTAGAGACTCTTCCTTTTTGTCACGGGTATCCCTGTGATTAAGTGTCAGGTCACTCAGTATAAAGTACTTCCCCAAGATGAAAGGAGCACGTGAAGTCTGTGGTGTGTGACGCAGGAGCTTACCATGTACAGGGTGGCATTTTTTACCTTCTGAGAGCTAGCAACTCGTGAGCTAAGTGGTTTTGCACCTGGCCCACTGTGCCTCCAGGAGAGTACCATTTGTCACAAAAGCAAAAGATATTTAATAGAGTAATCCACATCTAGAATATTTCAGTCACCATATGCCTTTTGCCTCATATAACGTGCGGCTCTTTCCTCCCCTAGCTCTGTAGTGGCCTGACCCAGGGAGAGATTATTTCTGTAACACATGGAGTCACTCTATGGTTCCATGAAGTGCACCATTTATTTATTCAGCCATTCCAAACATATTTGAGGTTCCAAATATGAGCCCAGATGTAGGCTGGGTGCTCTGAGCATAGTATTAAGAGATAACACAAGTTGTCTCGCTCCCTTTATGCTTGAGAAAAAGGTCGGAGGAATGAGAGAGCTCTGAGGTGAATGAACTCAGCTACTTTTTCAGTCCTGGACTCTGTCTGGGCCTGAGAGCATCCCTGGTATGAGCTTTCAATGGTGTGAGCTTTCAAGACAGAACCTAGCACAGAGTAACTACTTAGGAGCAGCCTGTTGAGTGCCCCGTCGTCTGGGCTAGGGATCTGGACTTGTGTGACCCTGGGGGCTGACCCAGACCCTGGTGGCAGGAAGCTGCTTATGCAGAATGGACTTGTCTTTCCTTGCCTGTGTTTTACCACTTACTTTGGAATGGCTGGCTGGTGTTCCTGTGTGCTAGGGTTATCAGGAAATCAACCATTTCCATGGAAAACAACGACTGCCTGCCAGTGAAGTGGAGACCTCTCCTCAGTTACCCAGTGAGCTCAGCCATCTGCTTGGAGCAGAGATACCTTGTTTGGCTGCATTGAATCCATCAGGGAGATACAGTCCACCAGCCATGTGATGACAGGCAACCAGGTTGGCTGTGGAGAGACTTTACTACAGAGTAACTGACACGGGCCTTCCTATTGGTGGTTTCAAAGCAAGTATCCAGTCACCCGGTCTCTTTTCCATCTGTTCTTCTCCCTCTCTTCCAACTTGCATTCTACTCAAGGTATCCTATCCTGCCTTTCCTAGCACCCATGTACCCAGAATAGACCTTGCCTTCTCAGCCTTTGGCCATGTCCTTCCTGGCCATTAAAACATCTATTTCTTTAGAAAGCTTCTTTTTATTGGCTAAGCTTCATTCTCTCAAATTGAACCACCTTATGTACATGCCTGACATGTACATAAACCATCATTTCTTTAGTCTAAGACTTCTTTGTATTAATGAACTTTATTTAGTTGTAATTTACATACAAAACTACACTCTTTTTAAGTGTACAGTTTGATGAATTTAAACAAACCTATATACCATCACCTAAAACATTTGCATTATCTGCCCCCAAACTATAGAGTTTTGCCATTTCTGGAATTTTGTATAAATGGAATCAGACAATATGTACTCCTTAGTAAGATGCTCCTTTTTTCATGTGAATCCTTCTAAACTTGGATATATCTTACAGTGAATTCTAACATGGCAGCATTTTTTCCCCATAAGAGCTGTAACTAAATAATACATCTTACAATGGATTATATCTTTAACTCAGGGATATATATAGTTTATGCATGTGTGTACATGCATGTATACATACAAAGATGGACTGGCTGTTTTCGCCATTAGACAGTAGCACTGGCAAGATGAGAATCTTGACCTTGCTGTGTAGATTCCCACAGGGCCATAGCTGGATACTACTGATGGGAGCTAAATAAATACTGCAGAAGGTGTTGATAGGAGTTTCAAACAGTTTTTTCAAAAATATCTTCTAATGGCAAGCATGCACCTAAGACTCTTCTTGGAATGAGTCAATAGTTTGTAACTACAACAGGGGTTCTCTTCGGGGATTCAGCTGTCTCTGCATTAGCACAAGACAGCATTTCTCAAAATTTGCTCCATGGAAAATTAATTTGTAACATCACTAAATATGCTAATAAAAGGGGGAAGGTGATATCACTGTCATGGAAATTTGGGAAACTTCCCTTATTATACTATATCACCCAGACATTCATAGTTTGTGCTAAAGGTTCTGAAAAGTCCTGCAG
>PVKM010018043.1:0-25517 GCA_004027735.1 Carollia perspicillata
AGAACTGTGTGTATATGTATAAAAGGCTTTATTTTTTTACTGATTTTACATTCACAGCAAGCTGAGTGGAAGGTACAGAGATTTCCCATATGCTCACCACCCAATGTATGTATAACCTCTCCCGTTATCAACATCCGTCACCAGAGTGGGACATTTACCATTGATAAACCTGCACTGACAAGTAGTAACCACTCAAAGTCCATTGTTTATACAAATGCTCATTCTTGGTGCTGTGCATTGGGACAGATATATTTTATATAGTGTCCCACTGACGTAAATAATCTCTGTGCTTAACCTATTCACACCTCCTTCCTCTCTAATCCCTGGGAACCACACATATTGTACTGTTTCCATAGATTTGCTTTTTCCAGAATGATGTATAGTTGGAGTCATACAGTGTGTAGCCTTTTTCAGGTTGGTCTCTTTCACTTAGTCACATGCGTTTAATATTGCTCCATGCATTTTAATGGTTCATGTCTTTTAGTGTTGAATAATATTTTATTGTCTGGATGTAACACAGTATATTTACCCATTTACCTATTGAAAGATAACTTGGTTAGTTCAAAGTTTTCACAACTTTGAAAAAAGCTGTTAATAGACACCTATATTCAGGTTTTTGTGTGAACATGTCTTCAAATTATTTGGGAAAATATCAAGGAGAGTAGTTTTCAGATGCATGGAAAAAATATGCTTAGTTTTGTAAGAAACTACCAAACTGTCTCTTAAAGTGAGTGTACCATTTTGCATTTCCATCAGAAATAAATCAGAGTGCTTTTTTACAATACATCCACACTAGTATTAGCTGTTGTCAGTGTTATGGATTTTAATTATTCTAATACATATGTGCTTTATCTTTTTATGTGTTTATTTGCCACCTGTATATCCTCTATAGTTAAATGTTAAGATTTCTTTGCCCATTTTTTAATTGAGGTGCTTGCCTTACTATGTCATTTAAAGTTTTTTAAATATATTTTGCATAATGGTGCTTTACATAGCCTTTTGAAAATATTTTTTTCTTCATGTGGCTTGTCTTTTCATTTTATTTTACTGTAGTTTACAGAGCAGAATGTTTTACTTTTTTAAAAAATATTTTATTTACTTATGTTTAGAGAAGGAAGAGGGAGAGAGAAAGAGAGGGAACATCCATGTGTGGTTGTCTCTTGCATGCCCCCAGCTGGAGACCCAATCCACAACCCAGGAATTAAACCAGTGACCCTCTGGTTTGCAGGCCAGCACTCATTGCACTGAGCCACACCAGCCAGGGCAGAATATTTTACTTCTAATAAAATCCATTTGAATTATGTTTTCCATGGATTGTGCCTTTGGTGTTGTATCTAAAGCCATCACTATATTGCCCTGGCTAGTGTGGTTCAGTTGATTGTAGTGTCATCTGGTAACTGAAAGGGTCAGGCCAGTTTCCCAGCCCGCCAGACTACTCATGACCCAGTCAGGCCAGTTTTCCAACCCACTGGATAGCTCATGACTCAGTTATCCCAACTCAATTGACAGTCAGCAGCTTAATCAAAACTCTCTTTCACCATGCAGAATAGACTTGTGGTGCCAGCCACAACTGGCTAGTGGTCAGGCTGACCTTCTCGTACCTGAGAATAGCCTGGCCCTTTACCTAACCCATTGTCCTGGCTTACATCCTGAAACTGTGAGTTACCTGCCCAGAAGAACAAGAGACTGACCCCTCCTCTATCCCCCACAAACCCTGCACCTTTTCTTTTAAAAACCTCACTCTTGCCTCCCCTTGCTGCTGCAGTCCGTTCTGACTCAGCCCACCCCTACACGCAGCATCAAGTAAAGGCACTTGGATCAGATCATCTGGTTCATCCCACCTCTAGTGTTTGTGTATTTCTAACAGTAACACAGGGTTGTGGGTTTGATTCTTGGTCATGGTACATACCTAGTTTGTGAATTAGGTCCTTGGTCTAGATGTATTGGATCCCTAGTCTGAGTGCACGTGATCCTGGGCACAGGATCCTATAGCAGGCAACTGATTGATGCTTCTCTATTAAAAAAAAAGTGCTCTACTGAAGATTTAAAAAATGAATAAAAAGATAAAAAATAAAGGCATTGTTATATCCAAGGTCACCCAGATTTTCTCCTATGTTATATGTATGAGTTTTATAGGTTTATACTTCATGTTTAGATCTATGAGACAGTATGAGTTAATTTTGGTAAAACGTGTAAGGTCTGTGTCTACATTCATTTTTTATGCATGTGGATGTTTAATTTTTCTAGCACTGTTTATTGAAACGAGTACCTTTGCTTCATTGTACTTCCTTTGCATCTTTGTCATAAGTAACTTGACTTCATTTATGTGAGACTACCTCTGGGCTCTCTGTACTGTTCCCATGATATATTTGTCTTTTCTTTTACCAATACCAAATTGTCTTCATTTCCCTTCCTAAAATATCTACCCTTATTCTTTTCTTTTCCTTTTGTTTAATTTTATTTTAATTGTTCAAGTACAGTTTTCTGTCTTTTGCTCCCATCCCAGTCCACCTATTATTTTCTTTTCCTGCCTTACCATATTAGCTAAAACCTATAGCTCATGTGTTGTGGGAGGCTACATCTTTTCCTTATTTCTGATCGTAGTGAGAAACTTCTCAGGAATATATGTTAACTATAGGGATTTTTAAAAAGAGATATTCTTAATCAGTTAACAAAGTTCACTTTTCTTTTAGTTTACTGAGTTTTTATTATTAATAGGTAATGAATTTTGTAAAATGCTTGTTAAACATCTATTATATTCACACGATCATGTGTTTTTTTTAGTATGCTGATATATTGAATTTCATTAATTGATTTTCAAATGATAAGTAAGCATTGCATACCTGGGATAAATATCATTTGGTTGTGGTGAGTAATTATTTTTATACAGTCTTGGGTACAATTTGCAAATATTTTGTTTTATTGTTCCTTGATTATCCTTTTAATGTCCACGGGCACTCTAGTGATACCCCCTCTTTCATTTTATGGTATTAGTAATTTGTGTTCTTTTTGTGTGGGTGTATGTTTTCCCTCAACTATTATATCATTTTTTATAAATTGATTCTATACATTTTATAGAAAAATGCTTTTAAGGTTGTTTTAAAGCTGTTTTATTTAAATGTTTACTTAATATTAACTATTTCTATTTTCTTAATTGTTTGTATGGTTTAGAGCTTGGTTTCCTCAAATATGTAAAATAACAGAAAACTGTACTTGAACAACAACTAAAATTAAAGAAATAATAATCCCAGAAAACAAAATATGGCTCAGATATAAAAATCATTTTTAACACCATATATAGTCTTTCCTGCCTTTACACGGCTGATCTATGGTAATTACCTAATCAGCAATATTTCTAACTCTTCCACATGGTTAATAATTTTCCCTTTCCCTAGCTAAAAAATAGAAAGAATGAGAAGAACATTAGAAAAACCTGAAGATGATGCCTTTATTGTTTTGCATAATTGCACCAATATATTGGAGAGACAGATAATCTGATGCAGATTTTGGGTTAGCCTTATGTGAGATATTGTCAATCTGGGAACAAATGTCAAAGGACAGAGGGTGGGAGTTGGGGATGGCTGGGGTTCGGGGGAGTAGTGGGGGAAATGGAGACAGCTGTTTTTGAACAACAATGTTTAGAAACAAAGTTCTTCTTGAAAGGGCTGTGTGTTATTTTGCTCACATTACTTGGCTAAGGTAAGTCACACAGACGAATTTGATTCCATAAATTTGACAGCTTAAAATCCCCTAGACAGCCCTGGCTTGTGTGGGTTTTTTGGTTTGGTGTTGCCTGTTCAATTCCTAGTCCAGCACAGGCCAGGGTGTGGCCCCCTGGGCACCTATAGAAGGAAACAATTGGTGTTTCTCTCTCACATTGTTGTTTTTCACCCTCTGTTTCTCCTTCATTCCCTGCTCTGTAATATAAAACAAATGTATATTAAAACACCCACAGAAAGAAGCATTCAAATCATAGGTCCAAACCTAATGAATGGAATGAGGGTCCAAATCTTCCCACAAATAAGGGCAGTGACTATTTGACAATATTATGGAATCAGTTTCAGATCTAAAATTAATATATATGAGAAAAGTTATCTATAGCTAGCAAATAATACAGGTTGAAATTATTAAAACATAAAGAATTGGATTGTATCAGTTTCTCGATTATAAAACTCATAGTTACTATCCCAGAAGTGTGTTTTGTTAATTCCAACACTTTAAAATAACTCTTTGGTGCTTTCTTTTTAAGATCCCAATTGAATAATTGTAGAATAAAATAAAGGAAGAAAAGAAAAGAGAGAGATGTTGAGGGAGAGATAAAGAGAGAGAGAAGATGATGACAAAGAAGGAGGGGAAGGAGGAGGGAAAAGGAAGGAGGAAGAGAACAAAAAGGAAGAAAAAAGAAGAAACATAAAAATAAAAGTAAATCAATAAAAACAGAGTAAGTAGGAAGTTTACACATGAATTCTAGGGTGACTAACTGTCCTGGGTTTTACAGAACCAAGAAGTTTCCTTAGGTGCAGAATTTTTAGTGGTAAAACTGGGAAAATCTAGGGAAACTAAAAAAGATTGTCACTTACTTGCACACAAACTGTAACTAAAAAAGAGAGAGAGTGGGAAAGAATGTGCATAGAGAGGCACTGAGGAGTAGAAAGCATACGTTTGCCTGTCAGTTTCTTGCATGCTGAAACAAAACATGCCATCCCTGGATCAGAGGCAAAGACACTTGCATTCTCTGAAAAGACAGGAGTCAGAATATTGGCATTTTCTTGTACTTGTTCGTTGAGTCCTAATTGCCACAGGGTGATGTGAAGAGTATAAGGATGAACTTGTACATACAGTGAGTTGTGTTACAAAAAAGAAGCTCCAAGGTAGCAAACCCATGTCTTTTAAATTGGAAAAAAAATGTACTGGTTTTTGTTGAAGAAGGAAACATTATCTTTATTATACTGGATAGTAAGCATGCCTCTCCTTGCCCCTGGATGGAATCGTTATCTCTACTTTCCACAGCTTTTCATTATACAAACATCATGAAAAGATAATCTGAAATAAAGGTATGTAATACTTCTGCTGGCAAGATATGCAAAAATGTGGCAGTGTGGTGAAAAATGGTGTTCCAAGAATTTTTCTACAGTTTTTCTAGATTTCTACAACTGTTATGGGATACACTTTAGTATCTTAACGGGATATTGGGAAAGAAAATTTAATGTTCTCTATTAATTTAATTAATTAATGTATGGGTATACAAAACTGGGACAGAGAATAGTTATGTTGGGAGGAAGTTAGGACAGTCCAGAAAATTAATATTACCGTTAGTGACACCCACACAAGTACATACACCCTGATATGTCGTCCATAGAGACTGTGGTGCACACGGGCAGGAGTGGCTGGAGGACAGGAATACCAGAGTTACACATACACAAACGATAGAGACAGTTTGTTAAGCTGTCTGCATATTGCTCGTAATATGATAGCAAATCCAACGAATGCAGGTGGGCTTTTACTTTCTTTGTCTCAGGGATGCTTTGGGGAGCTGGGATGAACATTGTTTGACCCATGGGAGAGTAGACTTGACATTCTCTCATGTGCCTTCTCTACTACCCAGCTGTCTTTGTTCAGCTTTCCTAAGACTGAACTTTCAGCTGCCCCAAAAGTCTTACATAGCCTTGTGATAAACACAATTATTGCAGAGTACTGAGTTTCAATATTGGCTCTTTTGCATTCTCAATAATTATGATTTTACATCATGTATAATAATAGGGATTTGCTTCCTCCCCACTCTCCTGGACATTTGTCAATGTTCGAAAACATTTTTGATTGTCACAACTTTGGAAGAAGGTGCTGCTAGTATTTAGTGGGTAGAGATCAGAAATGTTGCAAAACACCCTACATTACATACTTTAGCCCCCACATTACAGAAATACCTGGTCCAAAACTTCAATAGTGTCAAGATTGAGAAGATATTCTATAATGTACTGTATATAATCACTTTTAATTCAAGGCTTAGCAAATGTTTATTGCAATTCTGTCAAGTGTATGAGTATAAACTTCTACTCATGTATTATCTTTAGTCTCCCCTTCTACTATTGCTTGTGTGTGTATTTTGAGAGGAGAGTACCATAGGTTTCTTTAGTACTGAACCAGTAAATTAGGTAAATAATGACTATCCATCTGGAATTGATTTAAAATATACAAGAGTATGAACTACTGTAAGTTTTGTTATTAAAACCTGTTTTGCTACAGCCATTTTTGTAAGATTGAAGAGCCATGCTTGAGTGAGGAAGAGGTTCATAATGCACTAAATCTTGGTGGATTTTATTATTTAAAATAAAACTTTAAATAATAGTCACAATTTCTCAATAATCCAAGGACTGTTTTTATTTATTTGCCACAGCAGGTGCTTTATGGTCTGCATTTCATTTGCTGACATATTAATCATTAAATGTTTTCCAGTGTATTATATTTTACATGAAGCATCAAAATCTTTAAAATGTATTATGTTCAGCATATATTTGGGTAATAAATAACAGAATGGCTATTATAATTGACAAGTGAACTCAACAGAAAGTGTAACTGAAGGATAAAAATTTTATCAATGGCCGATTATATTTTGGCTGCTGTTTAGCTGCCTACTATCTATACTTGTATGTCTTACTGGTAAGTATTTGGAACAGGTTGGAGCTCAGAGTGTTAATCTACTTAGACAACGATCTAATTGCACTCCTTCACTTCAACCAATAAAGACTCATTTGAATCTGACATTCCATCTATTAATCTCCTTGAAATTTCAGGTAAACAAACCGAAAGAAATCAATCACCATCCCACTGCACACTCTACAAGTTTCAGGGATTCCTGGGAGGCTCTGAAATTGAGTGTGATCATCAGTCTAAAATTGGAGTTCATTTAAAAGAAGGAAGAGAATAGAAGGGACATGAATTAGGACTATTGAACCATACAGAGAGCGATTTGTTAATTAACTTCAACCTCTACAATCAGTATCTTTAATTTCTGGCATTGTGAAAAATTTTGTAAATTCCAGTGAATGTTTCTTCACTTATCTTACTGTCATTTTCATGTAACTTCATTTTAGAAAATTAATCAAGTAACATGTTGCACATGGCATACTCTGGATATATTTAAGCCCTTCTGCACTTTTAAACTTAGATGGAATTGGTCAAATGAAGAAACATATGGGTTTAAGTAGTTCTTTCTAAGAACTATCATCATGTTATTGTTGACGTATGGAGTGAAGTTGTGGACTGTGGACAGTCAACAAAATGTACTTAAAAGTTAAACTGTTGTAAACCAGTATATTATCCAGGTACTTACTTGAATATTACTTTTTGTACTGCTTCATCTGGTACCAGAAACATTTTCTTTTATTTTTGCTTTGCATTTTAAACATGTTTAGTCACTTAGAATAAATTCGCTTATGGCACAATGTTCCTCAAACCCATCCCAAGCTATCTGTGTATTTCCTAATGAAAAAATTACAATTTACCTCCCTTACACCCTCCAAAATCTAAATCCGTATTGGACACCACATTACTTAGCTTTTTTTCTCTACTCTGTCCTACTTTCTTCACTCTACCTCCAGAGAGTTTTTCTTTGATTAATATCTTTAGCAAGAACTTCCATCTCAAACTCTGCTCCATAAGACCTAAAAACACTTACTTATTAATAGACATAGGGATATTAGTATTTATTTATTTTATTATGAATATAATATCTTTCCTCAAGAAAATTATAATATAAATAGCCAATATAGATTGGTAACTTGTCCATTCTAGGCACTAAGCCAATTATTTCAACTTATCTTCTGAATCTAAATCACTTAACTATTATCATAAGTAATAGTTGGTAAAATATTTTTCTATTTACATTGAGTACATTGAGGCAAGCAAAAATTAAATAATTTGCAGAATAAATGAATGAATAAACAAAGTGCATATTACATGCATTGAATGGTTTATGTTCTATATGCAAAAGAAATAAATCTGAGACTTAAGCCAGTATATAACATTTATTACAATATACTTATGATGAGAAGATAGGTGGTAAATGATAAGGAGAAATATAAAACAGCTTAAGAAATATTGGTATACATGTGTGTGTGTTTGGTGGGGGTTTGGGGAATTGCTTACTATTTTTTGCAGTCCTCTTAAGATGACACAAGAGCTGAGGCATGAAAGAAGTTAAAGAGAGAATGATCTATGCAGATATTTTAAGAAAAAAACATTCGAGGGAACAGAACAGCAAACCCAGAGGTCCTGATAGAAGCAGGTTGATGAGTTAGATAGTGCAAAAGAAGGCTATGCTGGCATGACCCAGATCTAAGTGTAAGGTAATAAGAACAGAGAAGGACATTTTCTTTTACTCTGGGTAAGATGGGGCACCAACAACATCTTGGACATAAAAGGAAAATAACCTATCTTTTATTTCTTCAGGGTATCTCTGGTTATTGTGTGCAGTTCAGGGGCAAAAGTATAAACAAGCAAAGCAGTTAGCAGACGTTTATAATTTCTCAAGAGAGATAGAGGGTGCCTTGGGTCAATGTTAGGATTTTGACACCAAATTTGTTGTGCATTTTTTTTTACCCCAACAAATTAAGCAATTCTCCGACTGGGTGTACTATTATTCAACTCAATTCTGACAGTATCTACATAGATGTAAAATCAGAATACACTAGTTAAGGGCTCAGTCCTATAAGCCTGCCCACCCCCTTATTTCAGATGCCATCTGTAAGTACAGATTATTACCCCTGTGCGTAATCCATTGGCTATAAATTGGAGGTCTAATGACCCCTTCTTGGGTGGGTTTAATTAATTTGCTGGAACAGCTCACACAACTCAGAAAAAACATTTACCTAATAAATTTCCAGTTTATTTTAAAAACACACAACTCAGGAATAAGCCGATGAGAGATGCACAGGGCAAGGTATGGAGAAAGGACACGGAGCTACCATGCTGTCTTTCAGAACATCACTCTCCCCAAATCTCTGTGTGTTCAACCAACTCAGAAGCTCTCTGAACCTCATCTTTTTAGGTTTTTATGGAGGCTTTATAAAATAGGTATGAATGATTAGATCAATGTCCATTGACAGCTGAACTCAATCTCCAGCCCTTCTTCTCTTCCAGAGTTCAAGGTGGTGAGACTGAAAGTTAAACTTACTCATCACTTAGATGTTTTCCCTGACAACCAACTCCCATCTTAAGGTGACCTATGGGCTTCACAAGTCAGCTCATTAACTTTGAAAAAAGGCACCTTTAGCCTTAGTACATTCCAAGGGAATTTGTGCCAGGAATAGGGAGTAGTGCCAAATATATATATATATATATATATATATATATATATATATATATATATATATATATGTATAAATATATTGAGATACCATTGTTTAACAATATTATGAAAGTTTCAAGTATACAATTCTATAATACATCTTATGTATATGGCATTGTTTGTATATTTGGTTTGGTTAGGTTGTTGCTTTCTCTTTTCCATCCCACAACAAGGAAAATCATATGGTTCTTGTCCTTTTCCATCTGACTTATTTTATTGACCATAATACTTTCAAGATCCATACTTGTTGTTGCAAATGGAAATAATTATCTTGTTTATCTCTGAGTAGTATTCCATTGTATGTATGTACCGCTTCTTCTTCTTTATCCAGTGATTCATTAAAGGACACATATTATTTCTATATCTTGGATATTATGAATAATGCTCCAATGAACATAAATGTACATATACCTTTGCAGATAAATATTTTCAAATTTTCCAGATAGATACCCAGAAAAGAGATTGCTAGGTCATATGATAGTTCTACTTTTATTTTTTTTAAGAAACCCTCCATATTGTTTTCCATAGTGGCTGTACCAATTTACATTCCCACCAACAGTGTCTGAAAGCTCCTTTTTTCTACATCCCCACCAGCATCTTTATTCCTTATCTTTTTGGTAGTTGCCATTCTAGCAGTTACCTCATTTTGATATGATTCATATTTCTCTTATAGCTGGTGAAGTTCAGAATATTTTATATATCTGTTGGCTCTATGTATGTCTTCATGTGAAAAGAGTCTTTTCAGGTCCTCTGTCCATTTTTTAACTTGACTGTTTGCTTTTTTTTTGCCGCAGAGTTGTATGATTTCTCTCTATATTTTGGATATTAACCCCTTATTGGAGATATCATTTGCAAATATCTCCTTTAATTTGGTTGGTTGCTTTTTTGTTTTATTGATGGTTTCTTTGACACACAGAATCTTTTTAGTTAGATGTAGTGCTATTCATTTATTTATTTTTTATTTCCCTTGCCTTTGGGATCAAGTCTCAGTAACTTCTCTAAGACCAGAGCCCATAAGTTTAATACCTATGTATCCTTCTATGCATTGTATTGTTTTAGGGCTTAAGTTCAAGTTTTTAATCCATTCTATATTAATTTGTGTGTTTAGTGTCAAACAGAATTCTTTTGCATGTGGCTTTCAGAGTCTCCTAACACCATTTATTGAACAGGCTTTTCTTTCTCTGTTGTATGTTTTGGGCTCCTTTGTAGAAAATTAGTTGCTCATATATGTGTGGGCTTATTTCTGGGGTCTCTACTCTGTTCTCTTGATCTGTATGTCTGTTTTTAAGCTAATGCCATACATTTTGAATATTGTAGCTTTTTAGTACAATTTAAAGTCAAAGGGATTTTCTAGGGATTGCTTTGGCCATTTGAGATTTTTTTTACTTCCATTCAAATTTGATAATTTTTTAATTAAGTGGCCATATTGCTTAAACAATAAAAATATAATGCAAGCCTCATCAAAATCCCAATGACATTTTTCAAAGAAATAGAACAAAGATATATTTTTATTACAAATCACAATATCAGAAATGTGGTAATATAAAAATTGTGAGAACAAGTAAAGTATGAATATATTTTGAATCAAATAATTATTTACATAAAGAGTTAAACAACTTTACTTTTTCTAGTGAGCCATCAAGGAGGCTTCTTCCAACATTGCCTCCTTTCTTAGCTTGTAGGTTGAAATACAGAGCTCAAATGATAGATGACTACCAGGATTCTGGGCATGATAGAAGATATTTTCATAATAAAATGAGAAGAGTTAGGAGCTGGGGCATAGGGAAGATAGGTGTTTAAGAAAGAGACTAAGTATTAGTAAGTGAGCTAGATTAACAGAATGCTGATTGCTACACCAGGGATTGTTCCCAACTGTTTCTGAAATCTTGAGTGTTTCTACAAAAGTTTAGGGGTGATTGAATTTCTGATGGAGAAGCAGCTGGTTCAAAACTAGGTTAACATAGGGATATAGCTAGGCAACATCAGGGCATCAGGGACAAAACAGTGTAGTGGCCTCTTGCTAACTTGCAGTTGTTAGAAACTTGGAGGACACTCAGTGAACTCATTTCTGTAGTTACTTTGACAAAGTGTTCACCACCAAATCCCATACAAATTTCATATGGTAATATGTGATTTGCCCAGCAATTCTTTTGTCAATATCATAGGAATTTTACATTGTTTCCTAGTGGACATTTATAACTGGATGTCGGATAGTTTTAAGTTTTCTGACATCAGTTTCAGACTGTGTTTCCTAATTCATCTATCTCTTCTCTTTCACGCTCTTTCAGCAAGTGAAAGAACTATGTAAACTGAGTGGAAACAATTTCCCTATTGTCTGTTCTCTAAATTGGACTTGTAGAAAAAATCTGTGGCATGGAAATAAACCTAGACTGCTACCTAAAGCATGGTCCACCAGATTTATTGGATGAGAGTGGGCAGGAGGTTTTCAAAATAACAATTCTAGGTAATGCTTGTAGATGTATAAGCAACACATTTAAAAACATAAAATTACTTCAGATTGTTCACTGGATATGTCTCATTAAGAGAGAAGAAAATTCATAATAGGTAAAAAACAAATTTAATGACATACACCCAAGTACTTTATAACCTGTACATTTTTGTATTGTGCTATAAGAAATAGGTGATATGAAAAAAACAAATGTTTATAGAATACACATGTGTCATATATATATAAACTTTTAGCTTGATACTTGAGCAAAATGGAATAACATTTAAATATTTTTACCCATGATTAGTAGCATGACCTATGCATGAATTTCATTATATATAATAAAAGCACAGTATATCTCATGTAATATTATATATCTAGAGAATATACAATAGATCTTGATTGTGAGGAAAAACTGTATGCCTAAATTTTTTCAATAAAAATTCTAGAGTTCTTGATATTGGTTTATTTTTAAATGAAATGTACTGTAATAAAAATTTTATTTTTATGACATTTTAAAAGCAGCAGGAGTATACAGAATGCATAAATTCTAGTTACGTTTATGTTGATTATCTCAGTGAAATCCAGTATAACAATCACATTATCAAATAATGAGATTCAAGAAAGCATTATTGTTCAAACAGGTAGCTCAGTGGGATCGAAATAAATGTAAAAGAGAGCAACCATTGTTTTTCAGTAACAGCAAGAAGGAAACAGCTAACCTTTGCCGAGAGACAGATTCATATGTTTTATAAATGTTTTTAATTTAAAATAATAAAAAAGTTTTCCTATTACCTTTAAAATGATATATTATATTTCAAATGTTACAACAGCCTCTCGAACCAACCTAAAAAAAGCAGTATCATTTATTGGCTTACACAGAGGAGCAGCTTGGTGGGCAGTCTAAGACTATTGCAGTCAAGCTAGGCACTGTACCTCCTTCTTCTTTTCTTTTTTTTTTTAATAAAAAGACAGAAATTTAATGCTCTACAACTTATAAAAAGTCATTAAAGTAGGCGTTCATTTTATAGTCACAAATATAGTCACTGTAAGTGGAGTGAACAAAGTCTAGTTTTATTATAATGTTAGCAAATTGAGAGTTCATAGTGAAATTTTATCTCCTATCATCCTTTCTTTCATAGGTATACTCTTCAAGAGAAATCTGGCTATATAACATTTCAACTTACTAAATTTGATTTTCAGATTTTTCATTGTTGTTTTTATAATAGATAAAATTCATAATTTAAGAGATAATATAATTAACTTCCCTTACCTTAATTAACATACAGACTTTATCAATGTAGACACACTTTCTTTCATTTTATGTACAGAACTTATAATTATACACTAGTTACTGATTCTTGTACATGCTCAGTTGCTTTAAATATGTCATTTCATTTTACTAAATATGGAAACCATACTTAACAATGAATTACAAAATATTTTTAAATCCATTGAACAAATAAAACAATGGAAGAAAGTAAATACAGTAATCCTCCCTAATCCATGGTCTTATTTTCTCCAGTTTCAGTAATCTATAATCAACTATGGTCTTAAATATTGAATAAAAATTTTCAAAAATAAGCAATTCATAAGTTTTAAGTTACAGGCCTTTCTGTGCAGTGTGATAAAATCTCCCGCCATTAGCCCTGGCTGGTGTAGCTCAATGGACTGAGTGCAGGCTGTGAACCAAAGGGTCGCTGGTTTAGTTCCCAGTCAGGGCACATGCCTCGGTTGCGGGCCAGGTCCCCAGTAGGGGATGTGTGAGAAGCAACCACACATTGATGTTTCTGCCCCTCTCTTTCACCTCCCTTCACTTCTTTCTAAATGTAGGTAAATAAAATCTTTAAAAATCTCACCATTAGTCCTGTGTTGTCTGGAAAGTGAATCATGTTCAGAGTCTCTACACAGTATATACCATCTGTCTGCCTTTTAGTCACTTAGTAATGGTCTCAGGATGCCTAGCATGGTATCAGAGTCCTGGAGCTCAACTAACATAATGTTACTTAAGGAGGGCCCCAAAGTGCCAGAATAATGGTGCTGGTAAGTTGGACATGCCAAAGAGAAGCCACACAGCGCTTCCTTTAAGTGAAAGCTATGTATGTATAGGAAAAAACCTAGTATATCTAGAGTTCAGTACTATTTGCAGTTTCAGACATTCACTGGGTGTCTTGGAACATACCCTACAGATAAGAGAGACAATTACAGTGTAGGTCATTGTCATATGAGGATTGATTTTTTGATGATTTAATTTATAATTAATAATACATGTATACCTATACAGTATATAAATGAACCTTTATGAAACATCTGTACTTATTTCAATGCTTATCAGTTTGTCAGTCATGAGTATTTAATACAAAATAGTCTTACTTTTATACTCTTTAGTTTTTATGTAATTAATGCCATCAATCTAGAAAACATTAGTAAACATTAATATAGGAAACAGGAAATTTCTAAAAGAAAATCAGAAAAAAAATTAAGGAATAAGACTAAAGGAAACTGACTGAAGGGAAGATTAGTTCAGATAAGATTATGATAATCCATTGAGAAACGTAAAAGAACAACAAATCCTTATTTAATGATTAGGCATAAATATCCCATCCATTTATCAAACCGTATTCTGATTGGTTCTAGAATTATGAGATTTTTGTGTGTATTGATATACTGGCAAAGTTTTTCAGTAACTAGAGTTCTTTGTAAAACAATTGAATACAGAATTGTCTTATCCTATATAACACTATAACATGGGATGGCTCTATCAGATATAAGATAAGTGAACTGTGAGCTATGGTGGCTCATTTCATTATAATCCATATTCTACAAA
The DNA here is from genome assembly GCA_004027735.1 of Carollia perspicillata. Classification (NCBI taxonomy): domain Eukaryota; kingdom Metazoa; phylum Chordata; class Mammalia; order Chiroptera; family Phyllostomidae; genus Carollia; species Carollia perspicillata. The sequence continues at coordinate 14,623 of PVKM010018043.1, forward strand.
CTGCATTTTGATGTTCCAAAATGCAAAAAAAATATGAGCAGATGGGAAAAAGAACTGAAAACTATCCAAATTACTGAATGAAATTTTGTATTGAGAAATAAGAGAAACTTACGGTCTTTTTTAGATTTATTTTATAAAAGAGTTTATTTTAATGTCAAAGGGTAAAATTCAATTATTGAGGTAGAACAATAATGACTTTAGTGATACAAAAAGAGAGGAAATGCTTAAACTACCGCCTTTGACACTAAATTACTGCATGCATGAGTTATTTCTGAGCAATTTATTTTTAGTGATTCTGGGAGCACCCATATCATTCTATAAGCACTACTTTCAAGGGGAGAGTGATACTGTAAAGAACAATGTGTTAAATAAACAGCTTGTTGAAAATCATAGCAGAATTAATAACCTTGAAAGCCAAAGTGACTTGCATTTGCAAAGACCAGAATCTGTGAGAGAAGAACAAGAGCTGTCCCACATTTTTTCCCATTGAATTGTTTTGATGATCAACAGTCAAAAACCTGAACCCTAAGTTTAACATAAAAACTATAGAACTGGAAAAAATACAAAAATATGTAAAAATAATTATTGACTGGATTAGATGAAAATCTCCCAAGTGCAAAACTTTGAAGAATTGGATTTATTGTGAATCGCAGTAACATGTCAATATCCCTTGACTTCAGATCATCATCAAGTAGAGGGATGGGTGACATAGAAGAAAACAATTCTGAATTGAACAAATGGTTACTTAACAGGCTTGGAAATTTAAGTAACAAGTGGTAAATTATATCATGAATGGTCAAGATAAGATCTATGCCATCATTAAAATGTTTTTGAGCAATTATTATAAAGCAATAAAGTGTCACTTCCCCACAGAAGTTATTATATAAAGGTAATAGCTGTTAACCACAAAAATCGGAATCAAATTCTAGAAGGGAATACATCCAAGAACTAGGAATCAGCCATTTTGGATCTATGATTACTTTTTGCTCCCCATATTGTTTCATAATGATATTTTTCCCTTTTACCTCTAGTTATTTCTTGGCTCCCTTTTCAATGTCACTGTTAGCCAAGTTATTATTTACTTTCTGATTTTTCACTCATGGGACCTAGCACTGAGTAGCAGGATTCTGAGTTACTTGGAGAAAGAATCCAACTGACCTATTTTGATCCAATTTCTGCACTATCAGATATAGTAAGGCATTGTGTGCTCTGGGGAAAGCTAAATAGGTTGTATTTATTTTATAAATATAAAACAGTCTCATCAAGTGAATGAGGACAATTCTTGAAGAGGACATCAGTTGAATGAGAACTCTAAGATGTCTTCATTGCAGTTTTTAATAATTTTTCCTTAAGGGAATTGAAAAAAATTAGAACATATAATACAGAACATAAAACAAAGAAAAGACAAAAATCATAATCATTTTATATCATCTTTATAGCAGAGACCTGATTTTTTTATCAGTATGAGAAACATTTTCAAGTCCTAATCCCCAAAACAAACACTGGGAATTATGTTTCCCTTGACAACTGAGAATTTTTTCCTCAGTTTATCTGTAAATTACATTAACAGTGGGATTTAGTTTTCACAAAACTGAATTGATAATTTAGCATTCAATTATCCTAAATTAACAATTAATTCAGGCAAAAGAAAAGTTTGTCCAATTATTTTGATGACAAAGTTTAAACAATATTAGTCTGGGTTTAAATGCAATTAAATCTAAAATTCTATGAGGTGACAAAGGTTATGATTGTTATGTGAGTAGACAGACATACAATGTGTGACATGTAATAAAGATCTAAGTACAAAAATACACATATTCTAAGTTTTACCTTAAAGCTGCATTATCATTAACTGATCTGTTTAGATAAACATGTTACTATTCATTCATTCATTCATTTAAATTTAAAACTGAGAATATTTTTAATGCACTGCCTTCAAATTTTTAGGGATCTCTTTTATTAATCTGCATCTACTTGTATAATATCAAAAATAAAAATAACAGTCATATTTATATGATATAATTCTGAAGTAACATTGAGAGAGCAGGTGGTTAAGATGTGGAGCCTCATTTGCAAATTCTTGTCCAATATCTACAAGATTATCTTGAAAAATCTGTAAGAAAGAGGCAATTACCTATATATCTTCACAATAATGACAGAGCATTCAGTAGAATGAGTGATAGTAACCAGGGAGGTAAATGGGTTGTCAAACTCTGTCACCTTATCACTGAGGATTTCCTACATAAAAATGACAGGGAGAAATTGTGATGGCCTTACACTTAAATGATAGTGGAGCAAAAAATAGAAAACGATAATCACCTCAATACAGCAAATTTGATTCATTCCTCAGTGTGGGAAGGAGAGCTGCCTAAAGGTGTCCGAGGTTTTGTTAAAGAATCAGAATAGGAAAGATGGCATGACTGTATGTTGTATTAATGGAGGGCAATAATTATCTGTCCAGGAAAATACTTATGCTGTTCTTTTTTAAAAGGGTGCTTGAGAGTGGGAAACATACTGTGGCAGGTACCCAGATATGTGCTGAGAGATGCCAGTTCTCTCAGTTCAACAGGATGAATGGATTTACCTTAATTTGCAATTAAAGACTAATTCCTCTAGATGAAGGCATTGAAAATCCAGGAAAATAATCTAGCACCCTGCTACAGGATGAAAATTCTACCATTCTAGGATAGCAAGTGATGTATTGTTATCTTTTAAAATTTAGCCATGAATTAATGTATTGTTTGTTCACAGGGAAATAAATAAAAATAAACATGTATGAATAGAGGAAAGTATTATAATATGTCCTACATATGGGATTTCAGTGAGAAAAGAAGTGATGTGTGAAAAAAATATTTTCATGGATAAATGAATACATGTGGTTATTCCATGGACATTATTAGTAGGGTATAGAGAGCCCTGTTTTGTTTTTAGGAAATCATGAAGCTTTATTGATAAATATAAAAACAAAAATGTGAGAGTGTTCTTATAGAAAACTTCATCTCTGTCAGTTTTTTCATGGCTTAATAGAAAAATTGTTGAAATTATGCCTTAAATATAGTGCATCTGTGTACAGAACAGGTAAGAAGTGTTCATCTTTTCTTAAATCCTAGGAATTTACTCATTTTTAGTTTTTCTTCCCAATATACTAACAGGTAACTTGCTTTCTGAAAACAAGGTTAAAAATAATAATTGGTAAATATCAAAAGTACTAAGAATAAATTATTATAACAAAATAGTATCCATTTTATACAAGTTATTTGACTATATTAGGTACCACTATAATTGTACCTACTTTCCATAATGTCTTCAAGTTTCATCTGTATTGTGCCATATAGAAAAAATTCCTTTCTTTTAATCTTTACCTGGAATATGATTATCAGTTTTAGGGAAAGAGGAAAGGAGGGAAAAAGAGGGAGAGAAATATTGATAGATTGCCTCTTGTACAAACCCCCACTGGGGACTGAATCCATAACATAGGCATGTGCCCTGACTGGGAATTGAACCCATAACCTTCTGGTTCACAGACAATGTTCCAACCAACTGAGCCACACCAGCCAGGGCTCCTTCCTTTTTAGGGCTGCATAATGTTACATTCTCTGTATATACCACATTGTGGAAGATATGTGAAATCATATGTTATTTGAGTATTTGTCTTTTTGTGACAGACTTACTTCATTGAGCATAATACTCTCTAGGAATATTCATGATATCACAAATGGTAAGATTTTATTCTTTTTATGGCAGAGTAATATTCTATTGTGTATATGTACCACCACATTTTTATCCACTGGTCTTTTTATGGTCACTTGGGTCACTTCCATATCTTGACTATTATAAATAACGTTGAAATGAACACAGGGGTAATGAACACATCCTTTCAAATTTGTATTTTGTGTTTCTTCAGACATAAACTGTGAAGTAGAATTGCACAGTCATAAGCCATTTCTATTATTAGTTTTTTAATTACTTAACTGTTTAGTCCTTTATTTGTTTGTAATAGTTTCATATTTCAGCTAATACCTCTTTCTTAAGTTAAATTTTGGTGGTGGCATTGGTTAACAAGATCACATAGGTTTCAATTACATATTTATATGCTATATGACCTGTATATTGCATTGTGTGTCCACCAACCAAAGTCAAATCATCTTCTGTCAGAATGTAATTGGCCCCTTTACACTATTTTCCATAGTAGCTGTCCCAGTCGGCATTGCTACCAACAGTGAATGAGAGTTTCTTTTTTTCCACATCCTCACAAGCACTTGTTTATTGATTTTTTAATGCTGGCTATTCTGACAGCTGTTCAGTGACATCTCATTGTGGTTTTAATTTATATTTATATGATGATTTGTGGTGTTGCACATCTTTTCATATGTCTATTGTCCATCTGCATGTCTTCTTTGGAGAAGTATCTATTAAGTCCTGGGCACATTATTTAACATGATTATTATTGTTACTATTATTATTATTTTGGTGTGAGTTGTATGAATTCTTTCCAAATTTTGAATATTAAGCTCTTATCAAATGTAACATCAGGGAATATCTTCCCTCATTCAGTAAGTTATCTTTTTGTTTTGTTGCTGGTTTCCTTTGCTGTGCAAAACTTTTTAGTTTGATGTAGTCCTATTTGTTTATTTTTTCTTTCATTTCTCTTGCCCTGGGAATTATATCATAAAAATATATCACTAAAAGAAATATCAAAGATTCTACTGCCTAGGCTTTTTTCTAGGGATTTTGTGTTTTCAAGTATTATATTTAAGTCTATAATCCATTTTGAGTTTTTCTTGTATAAGGTTAAGAAAGTGGTCTAGTTTTACATTTTTGTTTGTATCTGTCCAATTTTCCCAATACCATTTATTGAATAGTCTATCTTTACACCAATGTATGTTCTTGCCTTATTTGTCAAATATCAATTGACCATATAGGTGTGGGTTTATTTCTGGGGTCTCTGTTCTGTTCCAATAATTAATATGTCTGTTTTTATGCCAGCACCATGCCTGTTTGATTATGATAGCCTTGTAGTAAACTTTGATATCAGGCAATATGATACTCCAACATTCTTCTGGTATCTCAAGATTTCTGTGGCTACTTAGGGTCCTTTGTGGTTCTATATACATTTTTTGAATTATTTGTTATAGTTCTGTGAAATATTTAGAGCTATTTTTTCTTGATAATATCTGTCTGTGGTTTTCCAGAATTCATGAAAGCCCATTTCTCTCATCCTCTAACTTAATATCGAAATTAACCAAAATAAATTAGAAAAAAATATGATACTATCAAGAGGTACATACAAATCATAGGGGCAAATAAACATTTAAAAGACAAAAGTGAAGCAAGCATATACAGACATAAAGTAATGCCAGAGAAATGTAACACAAAAAATTGTTGCATGTTACAAAAATATTTTAGTATATTAAAATATGTATAGCACATAAAGAAATATGAGTTATAAAGGTTTGATACAAGAAACCTTTATCAGACTAGTGAAATAATTATAAAGAATAAAAGAAGAAATATAGAGTAAGAGCATAGCAGAATGTAGTTTTAATATACTTTTTAATTTCAGTAAAATATAAGCAAAAATAAGAATATAGTATACAGAATCATATTACCTAAAAGCTAACAAATAATGAATATATATGAATCAGTGTCATATTTAAAAAAATTCATATGTATAAAGTTAAAAGTACCAATTATTTTCCAAATAGAATTGCGGGGTTAAATTTCTGACCACGATTTAACAATTTGAGAAATGTAGGATAGATATTTAAACAAAGTAAATAAAACAACTTTGAAAAATATAACAAAATATTTTTGAATAAGAAATAGTAAAGTTTATTTTGAAAAATAGTTGAAAAATAAAAATTTGAAGACATCAAGGCATTTGTTCTTTTGCATAGTAAATATATAGCTAGAATAATTTAAAAATAAGCTTCTATAAGAAAGAAATTAGTTACACAGTTAAAACTCTCTAGAAATGGACATTAGAAAGATCTTATACATGTGACAAAATTCATAATTAAACCAATTATGGTGAATATCAATTTAATATATTGTTCTAGGGTACCTTTTAAAAACCACTTAGACAAAAGTGAAACAAGATTTCTAAAACTACTATACATAAAAATATAGCAATTATTTAAAAATAGAAGAATACATTTCATAAAGAAAACAATAAAAGAAAAAAACTCAAAGTGATTATTTGATTGATCCTGATTTAGAGAGAGATTGTCTAAGTACATAGCTATATGGGTATTGTTTGTGTATTATTAAACACTCACCTTAAAAAAAACCTACATATTCAGTTTTATTTATATAAAATTCAGTTTTGTTTATATAAGTATAAACAACATGTTGTATATACTTATCTGTAAATACATGAATACCCAATCTCATAATAGAAAGAGGTTTTGTTACAGAACAGACACACAGGGGCCTGACTCCAGAGGATGGTATACTAATATCGTCCGGACCACCTACTGGGCTTGATTGTCTGTGGCCAATAGGAAAGAAATCTCTCAATGCCAGAGATTTATGAAAAGGAAAGGAAATGTTTATTTAAGGCTATACAGACTTAAAATAGTGACCAACTGTCTTCATTAAAATATCAAAGTCCTTTAAGATACCCACAGACTCACACAGAGCTCCCTTTTCCCCATGCCCTAATTCAGGGTACCGTAACTCAGGGAAAGAGCACATGTATGTGTTTCCAGGCCGCTGGCAGGATCTCTAATTAATCCAAAGCCATGTGGCACCTTCTCACCTTCTACTGGCAAGAGTTCTTTGTACCCATTTTTCCAGGCAAAGTCTGTCATGCTTCCCAGGCCGCGTGGCCAAAGGGAGCACCCCAAAGCTGCATGGGTCTCTTCTACCAAAGCTGCAGGGGTCTGCACTGTGGCCAAACCACATGAATCCCTTTTCTTCCACCAGAGTCAAGAGGGGGTCCTCATTCTGGCAAAGCCTTGTGCCCCCCCTTAATGGCTGCCATGTCTGGGTTTAAATCCCTACAACAGTCTTCCTTCGTACCCCCATTTCCAACTCCTCTTACAATCAGTTACACCTGCCAGCATTCCTGTATTATTTCAAGTTTACTGGGCTGCCATCATGAGTCTGAACAGGTGTGGCCCCATGTCTTGGAGCCAATCTTCTCCAAGCTCCCATGCAGGCACTGTAATTCAGAGGACCTGCCCCTCAGTGACATCTTGTATGCAAGTCACTTCCATCCCCTGGCTCAGAGCATAGCCACAGCTATTTAACATATCTATGCAACAAGTTAAAGGCTATAGATATGTTAAATAACCATGACAGAGGTTAGCTGCAAAGCTGCTGCTGTACAAAACAGCTCTCAATGGCCCTGCTCCATTTGTCCCTTCCCCAACTCACACCTGTGCAGGGAAGGGGTGAGGACATGTTAATAATTCCTGGACACCTTGAGTTCTGGACCCCATTCCAAATCCCTCTTTGGGGCCTCCCTCTTGGCTACACCTTGTTACAATTTCAGTTGATTTGCAAAGTAATGTATTAGCCGGAGGGCCATCAATGCTTTCTTGAGAGCATGCCTCCTGTGAGATGAAGATTTTGGCCAGCCCTGTCTTACACAGAGACAGTAGAGCCTTCTAGTTTTCAGTTCCACATGAAAGGGGTTTGGATCCGTGACAAAGGGGAAGATAAAGGATAAATTGCTGCCCTCAAGAATGGAGAGACAGGCAGGTAAATATATAGAGTCACAGCTTACCCACAACAAGGACTCACAAGAGGAAACTACAAGAGAAAACAGAATTCAAGAAACAAGTTGAGGGAGGCAAAGTGCAGGGAAATCTGAGAGTTAAAAGCTCCAGGGAGATGGTTGTGAGTTTTATCTCCAGGAGCTTGACCCAGTTCTCATCATAAATATTGAAGGAACATCTCTTCCTCCTTCCACCAAGGTGAGGGGCAAAAGAACCATTTCGAAATGTGAAAGGACATTCTGTTATTTTGAATAAGGCATGTCCTCTGGCAAAACTCGTTAACCAGAGCCTAACCTGCTGGGGTATTAAAAGAGCCCCACTGACTTAGGGAAGGGGCATACTCAACTCTACCAACTCTAGCTTTCCCGTCCCTCTTTAGGGAGAAAAGATACAAAAACAATTGTAAAAATCACAGTTCAGACCCACAGACTCACTGAAATATTGAAACTTAATCAGAGGACTGTAAAATGCCTTCCTGCAGAGTTCACCACCACATTCCTAAAGGCCTGTTCTGTGGCAGGTATTATTACCCAGGCCATCATGTCTGCTATCAAGAAAAACAACTACAAATCATACCAAAGGGCAAAAAATATGCAATTTGGAGAGAGAGAGAGAGAGAGAGAGAGAGAGCAAGCATCAGAGCAGATGGATAAATAGAGATTTAGAAATCCTAAAAATGAATTAAAATAAATGCTACAGCAAAAGCACTCTAACAGAAATAAAGAATGCCTTTGGTGGATATATTAGTGGGATAGACATGGCTCAGGAAAGAAACCCTGAGCTTAAGTATATATTAATAGAAACACCCCAAATGGAAAACAAACAAAAAATAAATGCTGCTGCTTGTAATAATAATTATAAAAAGTGTAACAATATGCAAGAACTGTGGGGCAATTACAAAAAAGTTTTGATACATATATATTGAAAAAATGGAATACCAGAAAGAAAAGATAGAAAAATATTTGAAACAATAATGACTGAGAATTTTGTCAACTTAATATTAGATTCCAACCCACAGATTCAAGAAGTTCAGAGAACACTAAATGAGATAATACCAAAACAAAAAGAAGAAGAAAACAAAAAACCCAAAACAAGTGAAAAGAAAATTATGTTTAGGCATATTAACTTGAAACTATAGGCATTTTTAAAAAGTCTTTAAAGAAGCTAGAGAAAGGAAAATAGCTTACCTATAGAGAAATCTTGCAAGCAAGAAGAAAGTATAATGAAATATGTAAAATGTTGTGAGAACAAACCACCACCCTAAAATTTTGTTCTCTGAAATTATATCTCAAAAGTAAAATAAAAATACTTTCTCATACACAAAAATTAAGGGAATTCGTTGCTTGCCTTGTAAGAAATAAAAATAAAATTCTATTTTCAATTTCTTTTTTATTGTTGTTCAATTACAGTTGTCCCCATTTTCCCTCTATTACTCTCCTATGCCCCCCACCTCCCACATTCAATCCTCTCCTCTGTGGTCCTTGTCCTTTGGTTGTTTGTATATGTTCCTTGATTGACCCTTTCCATTTTTTCCCCATTGCCCCTCCTCTCCCCTCTGGTCACTGTCAGTTTGTTCTTTATTTCCATGTCTTTGGTTCTATTTTGCTCGCTTGTTTGTTTTGTTGATTAGGTTCCACAAATAGGTGAAATTACATGATATTTGCCTTTCACCGCCTGGCTTATTTCATTTAGCATAATACTCTCCAGTTCGATCCATGCTGTTTCAAAAGGTAGGAGATCGTTCTTTCTTTCTGCTGCATAGTATTCCATTGTGTAAATGTACCAGAGTTTTTTGACCCACTCCTTTACATATGGACACTTAGGTTTTTCCAGCATTTGTCTATTGTAAATTGTGCTGCTATGAACATGGGTTCTTTTGAATCCATGTTTCAGGATTCTTAGGGTATAATCTCAGCAGTGGAATTACTGGGTCAAAATGCAGTTCCATTTTTAGTTTTTTGAGGAAATTCCATACTGTTGTCTAGCGTTTGCACCAGTCTGCATTTCCACCAACAGTACAGTAGGGTTCCCTTTTCTCCGCAAGCTTGTCAGCACTTATTTGTTGATTTGCTAATGATGGCCATTCTGACTAGTGTGAAGTGATGTCTCATTGTGGTTTTAATTTGCATCTCTCTGATGGCTAGTGATGCTGAACATCCTCTCATATGTCTCTGGGCCTTCTTTATGTCCTCCTTAGAGAAGTTACTGTTCAGGTCCTTGCCCATTTTTTAATTGGATTGTTCGTCTTCCTGGAGTGAAGCTGTGTGAGTTCTTCATATATTTTGGAGATTAAACCCTGTCTAAGGTATCATTGGCAAATACATTTTCCCATATGGTTGGTTCACTTTTCATTTGGCTGATTTTTTTAGCCATGCAGAGGCTTTTAAATTAAAAAGCCTCTCATCAAATTAGATGAGATCCCATTTGTTTATTCTTTCATTTATATCCCTTGCTGTAGGGGACATATTGGTGAAAATATTGCTGCATGGAGTATCTGAAATTTCCCTGCTTATGTTGTCCTCTAGGACTTTTATGGTGTTGTGACTTATGTTTAAGCATTTTATCCATCTTGAGTTAATTATTGTGTATGGTGCAAGTTCGTGCTCAAGTTTCATTTTTTGCATGTAGCTCTCCATATGTCCCAAAACCATTTGTTGAAGAGGCTATTTTTTATTCTGTTTAAAGGGAGGCTACTTTTGCCCCCTTTGTCGAGTATTAATTGACTGTAAAAACATGGGTGTTTTTCTGGGCTCTCCATTCTCTTGCATTTATTTATGTGTCTATTCTTATGCAAATACTAGACTGTTTTGATTACAGTGGGCTTGTAATCTCTTTAGAGACAAGGAAAATAATACAAGCCAGGAACTCAAGATCAACATATAGAAAGGAAGACCATAAATGAAGAATTAAATAAAGGTAAAATTCAATTTTTTCTTCTTATTTTTATTTATCTAGTAGATAACATTTTGATCAAAACAGAAACAATATATTTGAGTCTGTATCTTATGTATGTATCTCATTATATGTATCATATATTATAGATCTTATGTATGCTTTTATATAAGTGAAATGAATTACAGAATTTATATAAGGGATAAGAGGGAGAAATTAAGAGTGTTATGTTTTATAAGGTACTCACACTACCTATGAAGATATATAGTATTATATGAA
>PVKM010018044.1:0-25381 GCA_004027735.1 Carollia perspicillata
CTAATTATTATGTAGAAGACCTTGGGTAAGTAATTAAATATCCAAGTTTCAGTTTTCCCATTTATTAAAAGGATAATTAAAATCCCTACCTCAGAGGATTAATTATGGCCTTGGGACTGCCTTGCTGATTAAGATTTATCATTTAGAAGAGTCTACTAAGATTTTATAATAAGTATGGAATAAATATCAGTGAAAAATATTCAAAATGTTACAACCTAACTAAAATGTGTAATACTGATGTAAAATAATGTTTAAGAAATAAAGTTATTTTGTAAAGGGCTATAAATAGACTAAAAGCTTATGTCCAGAAGAGTTAACTGTTAGAAAGTTAGAATTATAAAGTTATATTAGACACTGATTGGGCAAAAATATCAGTGTTTTTTAATTGGTTCTTGGAATATGATTACTGTCCCTTGAGCACAAAATCATTATGAAGAGATTAACACTCATTGAGTTCAAAACTCTGACATTTCTTATTCGTTCTAAGAGCAGCCTTTTCATCTGTCTTCCTCTTGACTGATAGCATAGATGAAAACAATAGAACTAGAATGAATCCCAATAATATCTTGGAAGAGAAGGCAGCTTCATAACAAGCAAGTCTATCTAATGTAGGAGTGCGAGCAAGGGAAAAGGAAAAACCCTTTAGGATGATAGCTTTATGTGTGACAAAATAGGGAGATAGGAGAGAGAGTAAATAATGTGTTTGGCATCTGAGTTTTTCAGCAGGCAGCTAAGCTGTACTATTGTCTTATGGAAGGAAAGAACTGATTCTGACTCAGCTGGCTGGATACGGAAGGGCAGAGACCAGAGCACTTTCTTGTAGTGTTCACTCATTGAAAATACCCAAAGAGAAAGCAGAGACTTGAAAGTGCAATCTATTTGAATGCACTCTTAGGAAGTAGGCAGGATATCAGCCTTCTGGGGGAGAAATCAAAGGCTCTTCATCAGCAGCTGCTGTGCACAGGCATTTATTTATTTTGCATTTTAAGCATCTTGAGAGAGAGAGGCAATAAGACCTGGGGAACAAAACTCCAAATTGAGAATCCTGTGTCTCTGATGTCAAGGAGCTATGTAGCACTGTGTAATCTTGGGCTGTTCCCGTCTGCCCTGGCCTCAGTTTCTCCATTTGCACAACAAAAGGGTTGAAGTTTGGCCTATAGGATCTGATCTCTAAGTCCCTTTTCAGCTAAAAAATTCTATGCTATATTGTAATGTCAAGAGACCTGATCTCACTCCCACAGTTTGTTCCTTCTCTTTTCCATGTTGTTTGAGCAGCCATCTTACTGCTCACTGCTCTTTCTCAGAGCCTCTCTGTCACAGGCAAACACACTTTTATCCCTCTGCCCTTGCTGAACGTGTGCCCTTCACTTTCACTGTTTCTGCTTTAACGCTTAAATACATGGTGCCTTTGGGACTCAACTCAAAAGGCTGTTAAAATAAATTTATAAGCTCAAGATGCAGGTGCTCCTGCTTGGAGTGCCATATCAGCAAAAGAAACTTTTGGATTTCTGTAAATGCTCCACTTGACTGGAAACAGTATAGCCAGTCAGCCAATCCCCACATACCAAACCAGCTCGTTCCTTGATCTTCCTAAATAAGTTTGGATGTGCAACCCCAGCAAACACTTCCCAGTCTGCTTCTAATACTCTATGAAACTTTCTCCTGCCCAAATCCTTTAGGAAGAGTGCCCCACTATTTGTGAGGCACTGCACTCCCCCAACCCCTGAATTATTTTCCCTTGAGTAAAAAACACTGAGTTCGTCATTCAATTGTTTCACTTTTGACATTGTGCATGTTTTTATTTTCCTTCCCAAAAGAAGCAGTGATCTTGACCTCCCTGAATGTCCATAAAATTTCCTTTGTGCCCTCTTGAGACACTTATTTTATTTCACATGATATTACAATCATTAGTTTGAATATTGTCCTTCTGAGTAGCAAGTGCAATAAACTCTACAGTTCCTGGGACCACTGGAAATAAAGACAAGTTATCACAGTGTTGAAATAATATTTCTATAACATTTGAAAGAGAGCCACTGCCCCATACTTTCAACAGAGAATTCCCCTGCCCAAGCACTCTCATCATTTCCCCCAGGACACTTCATATCCTTTCACTCAAATAACTGAAGTGACAATTGGCATGTGAGAGTCTCAAGGGCCCTAGTCCAGGTAATGGCTATATTCTTTTCTTTTTTTATCCTCACCCAAGGACATTGTTTTCATTGCTTTTTAGAGAGAGAGGAAGGAGACACAGGGAGAGAAACATCAATGTGAGAGAGAAACATCAATTACCTGACTTCTCTTACGCACCCCAATCAGGGATTGAACCCATAACCTGGGTACGTGCCCTGACTGGGAATCAAACCCATGATCTTTTAGTCTATGGGATAGTGCTCCAACTAACTGAGCCATACCAGCCAGGGCAGCCTTGCTCTTTCAAATAGGCCAGATATCACGATTGCTCCAAACTGGAAATAACAATGTGTCCTTCAACTGTGGTGCATTAAAATAAAATTTACACTTTTCATTGTACATTTCTACAAATTTTCACAAATAGGTAGTCATGTAACTATCACCACAATTGAGATACAGAACAATTCCATAATTGTCTAGAAAAGCAATTTTCCTTGGTTTTGTATCTTGTTTTAAAAATAAAAAATTAAAATGTGTGAAATAAATAAAAATTTGTCTAGAAATACTGCTGTCTAAAACTTGATATTTTGAAAACAACATGGCAGTATCTAATAGAACTGATTGTGTGTATGTCTGTGTGTGTATAGATTATTTGCATATATAAATATTATATATGCACATATGTTTCTATATAGACTATATATTCCAGACATTTCATTCCTAGGTAAGTACTCAAGAAAAATGCATCTTTTGGCCCAAAAAATTGTTTGTATAAGTATGTTCATTGTAACATCATTTTTAATGGTCTCCAGCTGCAAACTACTCAAATATCCATTAGTACTAGAAGGGATATAATGGAAGAGTGGAATAGACATTAGCATAGTGGGGTCAGGATGTTTTACATAGTGCAATACTATACCATAAAGAGAATGAATAATTTACAACATCACATAATAATGGATAAATATCACATTATGTTGAATGACTGAACCAGACAACAAAGAGTATAAAGAAATGTGTTCTCATTTCTGTCAGATTCAAAACAGAAAAACTGGTCTCTGGTGTTAAACATTGGCATAATGGTGAGTTTCCTTTGGGGTGGGTGGGCAGCGACTAGAGGAGGCATACAGGTGACTTCCCAGGAACTGGCCATAATCTGGGTTCCAAGTTACATTTGCATGTTTAGTTTGAGAGATTCATCAAGCTGAAAACCAGTAATTTGCATATATTTCTGAGCATATGTACTTCAATAAAAAGTTTACACTAAAAACAGCAAAAATGTATCCTTTTAAAATGTGTTTAATTGACATCTAACTTTACAGGAATATAAGGGCTTCATAAAAGTGAAATACATCTTCCTTTCATGTCATCCCTTTCCTTTGTATTCTGGCACATTTTCCTAAAGTTCAAATCTTTCATCAGTTTTGGAGTTGTCTTTAATGTGTAACTTTAACATTGCTCAAGAAAAAAGTTGGTTCGCTACCCTCCATCAGTTTGGTTGCACTTTCCCAAGACCTATGTCCACCTGTCAGTTTCACGGGCCAAGCCAAATACAGGCTTGAAATGAAGGGCTTTTTGAAACATCCCTGCTGTGTAAGGGTATTGTTTCACTTCATTAACTACAGGCTGTGCCTCCTATCATATAAAAAGTGGTTTGTGCATTCGGCTGCTACTTCTTCCATAACCCCTGCAGACATTTCATCATATTGAAAGTACTTTATTGTTATTTATTTTATTTTTTTAATTTTTATTTATTGATTTTGAGAGAGAGAGGAAGGACAGAGAAAAGAGAGAAATATAGATTTGTTGTTCCACTCATCCAGGCACAAATCCATTGATTCCTGTACCTGCCCTGATGGGGGATCGAATCTGCAACAGTTGTGCATCCAGATGATACTACAACCAACTGAGTACCCAGTCAGGGCTATCACAAGTATTTTACTGCAACCCAAGCTAGGCAAGAAGTCCATCCCCAGAAAGATTTTATCATTAGACAGTCATGAACCAAATTCTGGGAACAGTGAAAATAGTTCAGATTTTCCTCCTTCTGTCTCCTATCAAACCACACTGAGCTCACCTCAGAGAGATATAAGGGCACCTTCTCTGTGATTTCTCTCCCTTTTCTCATGGACTCTTGGTCTTCTAACCCCCTGCCTACCTCACAATGTCCCATTTCTTATTCCACTCAGCCTCTATCCTGACTAAAGATGTAATTATAAACAGCCTTTCTTTCCTCGGAGAATGTGGTGTTTTTCAGAGAGATGGTAGGTAGACAGAATCATGTCTTACCCTGATCTGAGGGGCTGAGGTAAAGCTTCCTTTCAGACCCAGCCAAATGGGGAAGTTTTAAACCTTCAAAATGGTGAGATTGTACAGTATCTTACAGAACTGCGGTACATCATTATACTCACAAGAGTCTAAGTCATTATCTTCACTTTTCTTTGCTTTTCTAACCATCCCTATTTCTAGGGACCTAGAAAAAGGAGAGGTGGTATTCACCACACCCCAGAAGGGTAAAGTGGGTACAAACACTTTGATGTCACATTACTACGACTGAGGTAGAGTTATATCTAATTCACTGAACTTCATAGAGATGCAGAGTTTTTGAAATATTCCATTAAAATAATAAAAGCACCAGCATTTCTTGCAGCCACTTTTTAAAAAAAGATTTTATTTATTTATTTTTAGAGAGAGAAGAAGGGAGGGAGCAAGAGAGGGAGAGAATCATTAATGTGTGGTTGCCTCTTACAGGTCCCTGCAACTGGGAGCCTGGCCTGCAACCCGGACATGTTCCCTGACTGGGAATTGAACTGGCAATGCTTTGGTTTGCAGGCCCATGCTCAATCCACTGAGCCACACTGGCCAGGGATCTTGCAGCCACTTTTAATGTAAATATAATTCAAGGGAATTCCACACTCAAACAGAACTTTCAGACTGTAAGCCAAGACTAATTGCCAAATCCAATGATTAAACTGTACCATAGTGGTTCAGGAATTACAACTGAACTTGGCTCCCATGCTGAATGTCCCTGATTACTATGATCTTACTATGATGGCATCTTCATTTTAGCTTTTCTGTCTTCTCCTGAAGTGTCAATCAGCTGTCAGTGAAATGGACTTAATATATGTGACAACCCTGGTGTATGTTTGTGATTCATCAATGTTAGTTCATTTCCTTCATGATATTAGGGTCATTTTTTTAATTTAAAGTATTTTATTGTTGTTGAATTACAGTTGTTCGTATTTTCTCCCCACCCCTCCTCCTACCCCCTCCAAACCCACCTCCCTCCCCTGCTTCCACCCTCCCCTTGGTTTTGTCCATGTATCCTTTATAGTAGTTCCTGAAAACCCTTCTCCCCACTGTCCCCTCTCCCCCTGACTATTGTTAGATTGTTCCTAATTTCAATGACTCTGGTTATATTTTGCTTGCTTTTTTCTTTTGTTGATTATGTTCCAGTTAAAGGTGAGATCATGTTGTATTTGTTCCTCACCACCTAGCTTATTTCATTCAGCATAATGCTCTCCAGTTCCATCCATCCACACCCTTTGCTGTTGCAAAGGGTGTGAGCTCCTTCTTTCTCTCTGCTGCGTAGAATTTTGGGTTATTTTTTTATCTTACTATCTCTGCTTCAAATTTTCTCTGGAATGGTAAAATATACAGGCTCCAATCAACTAAAAGTTTGTTCATGACCTGCCTTCTTTCAAACAGGACCCTGAAAAACAAAAGGAAAAATAAAAACATAAATAAATTTGACTGCATTGATATTTTAAATTTCTATATTCCAGTAATCACCACAAACAAAGTTAAAAGTCCCAGGTCAGGCTGAGAAAAATAATTGTAACATGTAATTAATGGTTATTAAACAAAATAGTTGAAGAGCTACCACATATCAATAAGAAAAAATAAATTAAAAATGGAAAATAGGGAAAGATATGAGCAAACAAGTAACCAAAAAAAAAAGCCAATAAATACAGGGTCTGGAGGACGTAAGTCCTGCTTGAGTGTGGTTGGTAGGGTAATAACATGGGTATAATAATTTAGTTTTAATTTGAATATTTCACCTAAAATGGCATATGGTTTGATAGAGTGTGATATTATTTATATTACAGAATTACATGCTTATGATTTTGTAATAAAAGATTTTATAATAAAAAGAGGTGTTACTTGTGCTGCATCCTCTATATGAAAACTTGCTCAAACTCACTGGTAATTAAAGATATGCAAATTATAATTAAAATGAAATACTATTTCTCCTCCATCAGATTACAAATTATTTGCATATGATATAAAAATGCTGGTGAGTGTGTGAAGAACTAATGCCATAATATATTATTGACGACAGCATAAATAAGTATACTTCTCTGGGAGGAGGTTTTGCAACATCTCTTCAAATTAAAAATGTGTTTCTCTTATACAACCAGCTATGTGATTGCTCAGTCTCTACCTTTGAGAAACATCTCCACACATGCATATGGTGGTATGTACTAATAGGTATCATTTATCAATAAATTGCTTGCACTGTTCTAAGTGCTTTGCATGCTCAAATGTCTTTTGTCTTCATTACTTTCTATTTGTGTCCTCATTTTACAAATTTAGGATCTGGGGTTTGAACCCAGATAATCTGGCTCCAGAAACTGTGTTCTTTCCCTTTATGCCATATTATCTCTAAAGAAAATTGTTCTCTTGTAAAAGAATGATTATGGCAATGTTATAAACAATGTTAAATGATTTGAAATGTAATGCTTTACAAGAAAGAATCATTGGTTCTTAACCAGAAGCAATTTTTCCCCTAGGGGGCATTTGGCAATATGCGTGGAGAGTATTGATTTGAACCACTGTGGGATGGAGTGGGAGGTGCTAATATCATCTAGTGGGTAGAGGCCAGGGATGCAGCTAAACATCCTACAAAGCACAGGACAGTCCCCCTATAACAAAGAATTATCTGGCCCAAATGTCAATAGTGATAAGTTTGAGAAACCTGACCTATATTTATATTTACTGTTCTCTAAGAAATAAAGTTTATTTCAAAAGCCAATTTATAGGTTATATCAATTATCTTACACACACATGCACACAGAACATTATACTGTCTGGGTGTGTGTATGCTTATCTGTATGTATATACTCATACATGCTTAGGAAAAGTTCTAAAATCATGCATGCAAACTATTAAATGTGGTTACCCTGAAAGGTGATAAAAGGGATAAGGACTGTAGGAAACAGTGGACAAAGAGAACTTCAAAAATAGGAGCAATATTTGAAAGACATTAAGAAAAAATGTATTTGTGTATATTCCTAGAATTACAATAAGTTTTAAAGCACTGTTACTTATTGTACTATTAACTATTAAGTAGTAGTAGTAGTAGTAGTACTATTTAAACACTATTTACTATGTATCAACCTGGCAAAGATGAACAAAAGAAAATGAACAGGGATAGCAGGGTGGGATTAAAAGTTTGCTCTTACATTCTGACCAAGCAATGTCTCTTTTAGAAAATACTTCCTGTAAATAACTTTAAAACTCATATGATGAGTGGTCTCCTTCATATGAAGAAGTCCTAGAGCCATTCACTGTGTATATCTGTGCACCACAGGTAAAGGATCTTGAAGGAAAAACACCTGATTGAGGAGACCCCTGGGTCAAAAGTTGGATTCAGCTAGGAACCAAAGGGCATTTCCCTTTACCTACCTCAGTTAAAGATTTTACAAAAATATTTTTAACATGTTACATCAGTGATTAAAAATAAATTAGTTAAAAGTATGCACAAATACAAATGTATAAGAATGTTATTGGCTATGATGTTATTTTAAATTCAAAAAAACAAAAAACATGAAGGTAATATAAAGACCAAAGAATAAGAGAGAAGTCTAATAAATTGATCTCTACTCATTTAAACAATTACCCTATATTCATTAAGAATAACAGTCTGGAAATTAAATGACATGGCTAAATGAAAAAAAAGGCAATTACAAAACATATATGTGGAATTATATTCCATTATTGCAAGAAAAAAGCTAAGCATAGGCATAGGAGGGAAAAGTTTAGAAGGATAGTTACTAAGATTTTAAGAACAACATATTTTTAGATAGCATAAAGAATCTATGCAATGTAGTAATGCAAATATATTTAAAGTAACTAAGGGAAGTAATAAAAAAAGAGTACTAGTAAGAAAATGAAATGATATAAGAAATAATAGCACCAACTACAGCAACTTTGGATTCAAGTTTGGCTTCATTGTTTAAGAGCTAAGTGACTGTTAGCAAGTTGCTTAAACCATTTGAATTCCACTATGAGGGTTAAGTGAGAAATTTTATTAATATATGCTGAAGTATTGTTTAGTGGTTTAGAAAACCCCTCCAAAGCTCAGCTGAAATACACAGTGTTTACTGAGGATTTCCCCAAGGATACATAATTCATTCATTTCTCTAGATCCTCAAAGGTGGTTGAGTAGCCACGAGTTAGAGGCTACTCTCTGATAAGTACCCTGAGCACAATTATTCTTTAGCCTTGCCCTTCAGAGTGGTCAAAGTATCAGCAGTGTTTCTGGGAGAAGTGCCAGCTCTTGACTCACCTTCAGCCTACAGAATCAGGACCTACATGAAAATTTCTCTGTGAGATTCATATTGACATTGAACTACTTAGTACCAGTTAGGAACAAAATCCAATGCCTCAAGAGTCAGCTGGGTTAGTTTTGGACTGCCAGACACTTGTAAAAATTGAGGCACTAATGAGTGCATGTGACTGGTGAGACAGTATGCACCTCCAGTCCGAAGGACCATTGTTATCCATTTTGGTCTCAAGGTTAACTGCAAGGTAATTGATGAGACAACAAGTTTTAAAGGAGTGGAAGAAATAAGCAGAATTAGTGTGCTGTAATCAAGTGACTGAGAAGGCAGAAAAAAATGTCAGGATACTGAGTATGGCCTGGAATAAAGAGGTGAAGAAACAGATGGGAAAAGTTGGTGACAGTAACTCCACCTCTCTGCCTGGGTGCACACCTCTGCCACTTACCTTTGTTCCAAATCAGTATAGTGTTGAGTATGGAGCATGGGCTTTAAAGCAAGAAAAATTGCATTTAGAACTGTACTGTGACCCTTTATAGCTGTATACGTTTCAGCTCAGTACCTCTCTCAGTTTTCTTATCTGTACATTGAGACTTATAATATCTAATACATGCTATTGCTGTAATAATTTAGTTGAATTAATAAATTGTCTGGTTTAATACCTGATACATTTTGGGTGCTCCATAAATAACAGCTATTTTTTGATTTCTTTTTTCTTAAAGACCAGTCAGTGACTCTTCCCAGGACCTCCTCTGCAGATCCCACAAATCATGCCAAGTGGAGTGAGTCACAGTGTATTAATAACCCTCATTATGAGATCTGCAAGTGGTTGCTCAATTTGGCCTATTTATTGCACATTACTTTATAATGATGTGTTTCAAGTCTATTTCCTTGCCCTGACTGGGTGACTCAGTTGGTTGAAGCATCATCCTGTATATCAAAAGTTTGCAGGTTTGATCATACCTAGGTTGCACATTCGATCCCCAATTGAGGCACTTATGGGAGAAAACCAATCAATGTTTCTTTCTCACATAGATGTTTCTCTATCTCACTCTCTCTCTTTAAAAATCAATAAAAATATCTTCAGGTGAGGATTATAAATAATGAATGAATGAATGAATCCTATCTCCCACACCTCCTATGAACTCCTTAAGTTTAGTGACTCTTACTTATCTTTGCAACCTTAGTGATTCCCATAGATCTTGGCAGCAATATTCACCAATCAATGCTGGTGGATTCAATGTGCCAATGGGGTTTGAAGATTGTGATAGTGTTACAGGGTGACGCCACTGAACAACTGAAGAACATTAGATGTAGCCATTTTCAGACCACTGAAGTGCTGAGGATATCTCCACCAAGAAATCCTGATGGCTGTGAGTGCTGTGGAACACATATGACCAGTTCTTGGAACATGAAGCTTTAAAAGGGCACAAACAATAAAGTAAGGCCCTTTGCTGCACCTGATCAAATGAACCAAATTTAACATTCTCTCCAGATGGTGCCAAAATCAATTCAAATCAGGTAGCAAACAAAAGGAGTTTTTCTTTTCATAGAGTATTTTGTAAGTCTTTCAACTTGATACATGACTGCAGCCCCACTGGACCTAAGTACAAAAATTTAAGGTAAAGGTTGTTTTTCTTTTTGGAGCCTTCTGAAGCTTCATTCACCAGAATGTTACCTGAGTGTCTTTATTTGACAAAACCTAAAAATGATTAAGCATAGAGCAGTCCCATAGCTCCAGGATGCCTCATTTTTAGGTAACAAAAGCAGCTGTTGCACACCCTCCGGCCCAACACGGATCAAAAATCTGGCAGGTTTCCCTCAGCCCCATCTAAGCTAAATAAAGCCCTTAGCTTCTGCAAACCTCATGTCACCTGCTCTTGTTGAGCTGGACACCAGCCACAGCTCTGGCTGTTCTAGTCAATGTCAGAGGCAAAGTTGCCCTGTGAGCTGATGGGTCAGATGATTCCCACCACCAGTATGATTACCTGACCCCCATTCACATTCTAAGCACTTTCACTTTTCCCATCAGACTTAGGGTTTTATTGGAATTGGCAACATGAAGCTATTTAAACACAGTTCCATCTGTCAGTGTTGGGTCCTGCAGGTAGAGTGTCATGTTTGATTTTAGATTATCGTTTGTTGTGTTGTCAAGAGGGGCTTGGGGGAGGAAGAAAAAAATGCCTGCATTAAAACTGTTCTTTGATTAAAATGCACAAACACCTTGTTTGCAACTTGGACCATGATCTGATCTATGTTCCTCATGTTTCTCTGCAATCACAGCAACAGCCTCGGTGACACTCATAAGGTGGGTCTCAAAGAGTTGCCCACAATGTAAGGCAGACCTTAACCCTGAGCTTTGGAGCTCACTTTGGGTCATTCCTCATCTATAAAGTATACAACAAGAGTAAGACTTGTCCTTAGTGGGCAAAACATGAGTGTAAACAGATCCAATGGTCTCCTGCTTAACCCACAGATACATGAGTACACACAGATGAATAAGGCTACTCTCAGAATTTTTTCTCCCAGATATCTGTGTTGAGAAGATGAGATCTAAATACAGAATATACTTTCAGCATCTTTCTTCACAATATGTTTACATTTATAATTTGAAGACATAAAAGCAAGATACATTCAGAAATTAATAACAGAGCAACAGAATGTTGGTAATTGTTGAAGTCAGAGGATGGACACATTATGGTGTGTGTTTTTTTCTTTTCTGTTAAAAATAATTGTAAAAAAATGTAAAAAATTATAGTGTGATTTGATTCATGTGCATTAAAAATACAAAGAAGAATGACAGAAGAATAATATACCAAAGGCTGTTAGTCACCAACAACACAATACAACACGTGGCAAAGGGCCTAATTCTTTAAAAATATCAATGTATGGTTGCCTCTTGTGTGTCCCCTGCTGGGAACTGACCTGCAACCCAGGCATGTGCCCTGAGTGGGAATTGAACCTCAATCCTTTGGTTCTCAGGCCTGCACTCAATCCAGTGAGCTACACCAGCCAGGGTGGGGCCTAATTCTTAGTGTGACAGGACTGCCACACTGCTGAGAATGCAAGTATGCTCTAATTTAAAACAATAGACACTGAAATAGAAAAGGGGATGACAGTATCCAGAGGGGAGAGGGGAGGGAATTTCAGGGAAAAAGGGAGGGGATTATAGGAACAAGTATAAAGGACACATGGACAAAAACTGGGGGCGGGGGTGGAAAGGGGAGGGAGGTGGGGAGCACTGGGGGGTGGTCTGGGATGGGAGTAAAAGACAGAAAACTGTACTGAAAAACAATTAAAATAAAAAATAAAAATAAATAAATAAATAAAACAATAGACACGGTAGACAAATACTACATTTAACTTGTTTGCTTGAGATTTGGCTGTTATCAACATGACAGAATTCAAGAGCTAAGTGAATAGGAGAGTGAACGAATCTAGTCTGCCGCACTGTGAAAAGGAAGGCACCAGTGCCACAGCAGCTGTGGAGGGGAACATAAGGTAGCTGCGCGGAAATGTGCAGGCACTGATCCACCAGAAATGTGTGTAGAATGTGAAACTGATCAGTCATCTGATTCAGAGCAAGAGAGTGGTCCCTTCTCAGACCCAAATTTGCAGAAGGGGCTTTGTCATTGGAGACAAGACCTCCTTCCCAACTTCAAAGCCACCAGCACCCCTGTGCCACAAGCCAGGCACCAAATAAAAATGGACCTAAGCTCTGCCTCTGTTCACTGCACAAAAGAATGGGACTTCATCCATTCTTCTCCTTCTTCATACTTCACTTACCATTTTGGTTTTTTTTTACATCAATGGTAATTCTCTCATTTTTAGACCATGTAACCATCCAGACATGAATTTGTGTGCTGCCTCCCATACTGATTCTCTGCCTTGTACAATATAGGTTCTTCCTGTCATTGTGCTATCTCATCATACATTGGAGCAAAACACCTTCTGATTTGCTCTCATTTCTCCGTGCAACATCATGGCTATCCAATAACTCCAGTATGAAAAACAAAATTCATGCACACAGAGAGGAGTAGAATTATCTGCATTTATTTGGGGTACTGGACAATCCTACCAGCTCTGCTCTTAATTGCATGACGAGTTTGGGGACAATGTTTCAGAGAAAGCTCAGATGTCTATTTATTTGTTTCCATCATGACTTTTGATGGAATCACTAATACTGTCAAACAGAGTGATGGAGTTCAAGGAAAAAACTCATTTTTATTGTATTTTTTCCATTACCCCTTATCCCCCTTATCATTCCCTATCCCCTGCAATCACAACCCTGTTATCCATGTCCATTAGACCTTTTTCCTTTTTGCTCAATCCCTACACCCTCTAACTACCCCACAGCTGTCATCATGCTCTCAATGAATCTGTTTCTACTTTTCTTGTTCATTTCTTTCATTGGATTTCAGCAATGAGATCATATAGTATTTGTCTTTTATTGACTGGTTTATTTTACTTATAATAATCTCTAGTTCCATCCATGTTGTTGCAAAAAGTAAGAATTCTTTATTTTTTTAATGCTGTGTGGTATCCCATTATGTAAATATAACACAGCTTTTTTTATCCACTCATCTACTGTTAGGCACTTAGGACATTTCCAAATCATAGCTATTGTAAATAATGCTGCTATGAACATAGAAGTGATTACATTCTTTTGAATCAATGTTTTGGGATTCTTTGGATATATTCCCAGAAGCGGAGTTACTGGGTCAAAAGGCAGTTCTATTTTTAATTTTTTGAAGTATCTCCATACCGTTTTCCACAGTGGCTGTACCAGTCTGCATTCTTGCCAACAGTGCACTAGGGTTCCCTTTTCTCCACATCCTCACCAGCACTTGTTTTTTGTTGATTTATTAAAGACATTTTGGCAGGTGTGAGGTGATAGCTCATTGTCATTTTAATTTGAACCTCCCTGATGGCTAGCAATGTTGAACATTTTTCATATGTCTATTGGGCCATGTGTATATTCTCCTTGGAGAAGTGTCTATTCAGGTCCTTTGTTCATTTTTTAATTGGATTATCTTCTCATATGTTGAATCATATGAGTTCTTTGTATATTTTGAAGATTAAACCCTTGTCTGATATATCAATGACAAATATGTTCTCCCATGGAGTGGCTTTCCTTTATATTTTGCTGATGGTTTCTTTAGCTGTGTAGAAGCCTTTTAATTTGATGTAGTCCCATTTGTTTTCTTTTTCCTTTGTTTCCCTTGCCCTAGGAGATATATCGGCCAAAATACTTCTACGTGAGATATCTGAAATTTTACTGCCTATATTTTCCTCTAGGATTTTAATGGTATCATGACTTCATTTAATTTTTTTGTCCACTTTCAGTTTATTCTACTGTATGGTGTAAGTTGGTGACCTAGTTCCATTTTTTTACAAATATTAGCCCAGTTCTCCCAACACTATTCATTGAAGAGACTGTCCTTACTCCATTGTATGCTCTTTCCCTCTTTATCAAATATCAATTGACCACAGAGATATGGGTTATTTCTGGGCACTCTATTCTGTTCCATTGATCTCTGTGTCTGTTCTTAGGTCAGTACCAGACTGGCTTGATTACAGTAGCCTTGAGGTATAGTTTGGTATCAGATATTGTGATCCCTTCAACTTTGTTCTTCTTTCTTAGGATTGCTGAGGCTATTTGTGTCCTTTCTTGGTTCCATATAAATTTTTGGAATAATTATTCCAGATCTGTGAAATATGTCATTAATATTTTAATAAGAATTGTGTTGAATCTATAGATTGCTTATGGACATTTTAATGATGTTAATTCTTCCACTCCATGAACACAGTATATACTTCTACTTAGCCTTAATTTCTTTCATCAGTGTCCTATAGTTTTCCAAATACACGTGTTTTACCTCTTTGGTTAAATTTATTCCTAGGTACCTCATTTTTTGTTGTAGCAATAGTAGATGGGATCATTTTTTTTTTCAGTTTCTCTTACTGATAGGTCATTATTGATATATAGAAATCCCATCAATTTCTGAGTAATGATTTTAATTTTTGATGTGTGGCTTGTGATATTTGGCCACATTCTGTGAAGTGTAATACAAACAATTTGAGGTGACTCTTCATCTTTTCTCTGCATAAGTCTCCCCATTTATGTGGCTCCCTCCAGTATTTCCCTACATTCAGCATTCCTTATGGCTTTAGATTCTCATTCCCCCCACTTAGCTGCAATTATGGAATGCTCTCCACACTGTTAAAGGATCGTCCCTGTCAGGTATAAAGAAACTTTTTTCATCACCTTGAAATTCTATTCTCCTATGGATGTCCATTCTACCTTCTTTTTTCCTTTGACAGAAGGACAAAAGCCATTTGGAAAGTGAACAGTTCTATTTTGTCTATGACATATATTGGCATTACACCAAAGGCTCTTCAGAGCTTCTCTCTGAATTATTTGATTTTTTTCTACTATGAATGTGGCATTTGGTTTTCTTTAGCCCTATATGCTCAATTTTAGATTACCCCCTTGGATACTGTATTTATAGATTGAGCCACTGTCCCCTATTGATCTTTAGTTATATGACCTTATTTTCTTCTTTTGTACTTTCATTGCCTTTTAACCTTAACACTCATTGAAGAGTTACTGGGACACATACATTAATTTTAGATAGTCTATTTGGAATTATTCTTCATTTGAACCAAACTAGAGAAAAATTCAAATATGAACTCTCTGATATATCATTTATTTTTCTCGACAAGAATAGATTATGAGTATTTAAATAGAGAGGCACAGCTATCATCATTTTAATTTCCCACTTATACAAGACTCAATCCCTGAAATAACCAGTCAATTATTCTATATGTCTTATTATTACTTGCTTACTCAAGATTTTATTTTTTTTACTTTATTTTCCTATGTTATTTTTTCTTTTCACTACTAAAGACATTGAGATAAGGTTCAGAAACTTGTGTAGATTAAACTGGCAGAGTTGGATCTAGAATCCGAGCCTTACATGTCCACTTTATTCAGAATACTTCGTACATACTCTCAGGTCTCAAATAATTTATCTCATTTTTCTAATCAAGAAAACACCTAAACAAATGGCTGCATAGGCCAATCAAATGACAGTGTTCAGATCATTTGAGAGAATCTGGAGAACATGATAACAAAAATACCTCCCAGTTGATTAAAAAGAGGACCAATATCCACACCTTTACCTTCAAAGTTGCATTCCTCTGATACCATTTTTGTTTTCCACTCACATCCTGCTCCCATTTCAAGCATATTTATTTTTCATATAAACCATCTTTTCTGCTGTTTCTGCCAGCCCATACAGGTTTGTATCCTTGACTTTCCAAGTCAACATGTGTTCATCTGGTATAGTAACTCCTAAAGTTATTGTGTACAGGAAGTCTTCTGGAATTCAGTAGGAATTCAGAAGTTTATGTATCTTCTCTATATTTCCTTTCCAGTCACTTACCTAAAATACATTCATCTCATCAGGAAGTGATGGAAAGGGTATATACTTTCTTTAATTCATGGGGGTTGGCACTGCATTTCCCTAGCAATTACACTAAGCTTAAAAGCCTTCCCAGAAAATAAAGGTCAATTTATGTGTAACTAAATAGTAATTGGTTCTACTTTCTGAACTGTTTGTCATCTTCTTTAAAATAAAATTATTAGACAAGATGCATTTTAATATTCTGATCAAAATATAATTCTTTAATTTTCTGACTCCTTTGATGATAAATCAAACATTGCAAAATATCTTTTGTATTAACATAATGAACTATTTTTATTGAAATATACCTTACATGCAACAAGATTCACTCTTTTTAAGTTTGGAGATAATGAGGTTTGACAAATATATGTAGCTATTTAACCAACATCATTATCAAGGTAAAGAATATTTGCATTTCCTCCCAAGTATCTCCCATGTTCCTTTGCAGTCAATCCCTTCCCCATAATTGTAGTCTTTGACAGCCACTGACTATTTTCAGTCTCCACAGATTTTCCTTTTCTAGAATGTTGTAAAATAAAATCAGACAACATGTAGTATCTGACTCCAGGTTCTTGCACTGGCACAATGCTTTTAAGATCTATCTATGTTATTGCATGTATTAGTAGTTTATTTATTTTTCTTGCTCAATATGAATCCATTATATGAATTTATTATAATTTTAATTCACATGTTGATTGAAATTTAGTAATTATGAATAAAGTAATGATGAACATTCATGTATGAGTATTTATGTAGACATATACTTTTATTTTTATTGGGAAATAAAAAGGAGTGGAATACTGGGATATATGATAAGTGTATGTTTAACTATAAAACATTGCCAAACATTTTCCAAAAGTGGTTGTACCATTTTATATTCCTGTAGTGCATGAATGTCATAGTTGCTCTATATTCTTGCCAACACTTGTATCTTCAGTCTTATAAATATTAGAATTCCAGTGAGAAAGTCGTGGTATCTCCTTGTGGTTTGAAATATGCATTTCCCAAGTGACCAGTTGTGTTAGCCGTCTCTACATGTGCTTATTAGCCATACAAATATCTTCTTGGTAAAATGTATGTTCAAATATTTTTCTGCTATTTTAAAAATAAATTGCTTCTCTCATTATTATTGAGTTACAAGAGTTATTTACATGTTTTAGATATAAAATTGTTTTGTAAATAAGTTTTCCCAGTGTGTGACTTGTAATTTATTTAACAGTATTTTTGAAGAAACAAAGTTTACAATGTGATAAAAATTCAATTTATCAATTTAAAGAAGTTGTTTTGCATTCTTGTCTTAAGAAACATTTATGTAACTCAAGGCAGCAAATATTCTTCTCCTGTGATACTTTTAATTTGTATGGTTTTAGCACACTTATTTAGTTCTGTGACACATTTCAACTTAACTTTTGTACGTGATGCAAGATACTTCTTGATGTTTTGTTCGTTTATTTTTGTTTTTTGTTTTATTTTGTTTTTGCTAATAGATGTCTAATTGTCCAGCACCACTCGTTAAAAAAATATTCTTTACCCATAGAATTAATTGAGAACCTTTATCAAAATCAATTGATTTTATACAATTGAAACTATTGTGTTGGCCAGAAGATCCATTTAGTTTTTTTCCATAAAATAAAGAACACGTTTTTCATTTTCACTAATAACAAGTTATTTGGATATTTTGACTATGTCAGCTACCTTCTGCATGGTATAATGTTGATTATTCTTAATTAATGTCTCTATTTGATCGCTGTCAACTTCAACTGGACTACCTGACTATGGAGCATCATCCAGTGAGAAATAGCCAGCATGAAACTTCACAAACCATTTTTGACATGTTTGACCAGTCACAACACCTTTTCTATATACTGCACAAATATATTTTTGTGTTTCAGTTGCATTTTTACCTTTCTTGAAATAATAAAGCATAATGCACTATAAATGTTGCATATTTTCTTTCATCTTCAATATTAAAGTGGCTATTCAAAAATTCACCAATTTTGATGGGGCTTTTTTAGGTGCATGCTAATATGACAGTTGTCACCTATGTCACTAATATGACATTTGAAATTACAAAATTGTTTCAAATGAAGTTGAAGACAATGAAGCACTACTAGAGCCATCTTATGAAAAAAAACAAACAAACTTTTTGGCCAGCCCAATAATACACAATAACATTGAATGTCAATTATAATTGAAAAATAAAATTAAAAAATATTTTTTCTTTTAAATGTGTGTCTGTATCTGGATTTCTGGTCTGTCTATTCTGTATCACTTCTCTTCATGTATATCTTTTGCCAATACCACACTGTTTTGGATAATGTAGCATCAGTAATTGTTGCAACTACACAGTGTATGCATTTCAGCTTCTTCCTTTTCAAATTTGCTTTACACTGTTATAATAAAAGCTATACTATCAGACATTCTTCTAAGTACTTTACATGCATTGTCCATTTAGTACTCACAACACAATAAAAAACATATTTTTATTTGCTTTTTAGATGAAGAATTGGAGGTTTAGGCAGATTAGTAAATTGACCAAGTTCATTTTGATTGGTAAGTAACAGATCCAGAATTTGAATCCAAGTCTGTGTATCTCCAGAGGCTGAGCATTTATCTACTTAGCTGCATTCATTCCACGTCTGACTTACCTTCTCACAATTTTTTATTCACAATTGTATCACCAATATATGGTAGACACTAAATAAATATTGTAATTGATTAATTTCCCCACCATGTTTAAAATGAAGCTCTGTACCCAGTTGTAAAACTTGGGGATTGAATTAATTGAGATGTGTACCCTGATCTGGTGTTTTAGGGCCACATCAGGCACATACTCAATATTCTCATCCTTCTGCAGTCTTTGACACTTCAAACCCTGGGTTGCAATGGCTGGGGGGACTCTGAAGCAGAGCTGAAAGGGCAGTAATGAAGCTCTAATGCTAATAAAGTCCTGGGCCGTGGGCATTTTTGCCTTAGCAGAATGTGATCTATATTTTCAATAGCCTCCAATGCCCTTTTCAACAGCCTCTTTACAGCTCATTGGTGGGTAATAAGTCTTGACCAGTATTGGTCTTTGACATAGGTAGTAAAATACAATCTAAAAAGCACCCACTGGAGTACAAAAGTCAGCATCAGGACAGTGCAGATGATTTCTAATGTAATATATTTCCCACTTTGGATCACCAAGTATAGGATCCAGGAGATACGTATTTTGCTCATCAGGTTAAATTATTAGTTGGACAAAATTACATACTGTTTCTTAGGTATGAAAACTTACATATAATACTTTTTATAAAGTCTTTTTTAGTAGTTATGCTTAAATAAATAAAATTACCTGTTTAGAAATCACAGTATCAGTTTGTGGATGTTGTTATACATAAGTGAAGAAATTTGACCTAGACTGTGAGGGCTTTGGAGCAATATAATTTAAGGAGATTTGAAGTTACTCAGGGTATTATGCTGAAAAAGAGGAGACCAAGGTGGGAGCCTAACCTCCCTCTTTAAATATTTGAAATGGTCTTTTTATTGGTTGAGTAGTGTTCCTGCCCCTTATCATAAACACCTGGAACCTCAGAATGTGACTTTATTTGGAAATAAAGTCCTTGAAAATGTAATTAGTTAAGATGAGGTTATATTGGATTAAAATGGGCTCTAAGTCCAAATTCTAGTGTTCTTATAAGAAGAGGAGAGGACTTCTGGTCAAGATGGCAGCATAGGTAAACATGGCTCACCTCTTCACACAACATCAAACTTCAACTATAATGTAGAACACCCATCAGAATTGTCAGAAATCAAGCTGAATGGAAGTCTGGCAACTATGGAATTAAATAAACCACATCCATCCAGACTGGTAGAACAGGCAGAGATGGGGAATGGGCTGGTGTGACATCCACATGTGGTACATAAAAATTCAGGAGGGATATCTGGAGAGTTAAGGGTCCCAACCCCACACCAGAAACCCAGCCTAGGATTCCAGTGCCAGAAAGATAAGTTGCCATGACTTCTGGCTACACAAACCAGTGGGAATTATGTGTGGAAGAAAGTTCTGGAGTCCCAAGCTGTTCCCCTTAAAGAACCAATACATGAACTCTCCTATTCTGACTCACTCTCTCTGAGCTCCCGCACAGGTAGCAGTTTGAAAGGCACCAGTGACATACAGGGAGTAACTGAAGTGTCTGGCATCAAGGCAGGAACTGGGGGACAGCTTTTACCCAGACAGAAATGTGGGCAGAGGCCATTGTCCCTTTTCTGAACCCTACACAGAGCCACAGAGCTAGAAGGCTGGTGCCATATCTGAGACTCAATCAACCAGGCTAACACTTTTGGATGAGCCCTAGAGATTCCCTGAGACTCTATCCCACCCAACTTATGGGCTGACCCAAGCTGTTAACTTTGAATTTTCCATATGAATGGCTGGTCTTGGCTCATGGATCACAACTTACTAAATCATTACAAACAAGCAACAGTTGGATTGATTGAGGCCTCCGCCCCTAAACCTCTTGCCAATTGGCCCCAGGGCCAGCACTAGCAGCAGCCAGCCTGGATTCACAATTTGGCTTTGCCTAGGAATCTCCAAGCTCAACATAAGTAGCAGCCATCTAAGATTGTTTTATAGCTCAGGGAGGGCATCCTCAGGCAAATACAGGAGAGGACTGGCCTACCGGCAGCACTGGGAAACCCTGTGACCCAGTAGACAGCTGCACCCTATGTCAAAGCACCTCCATTCTGCCACATGAGGGAGCTGATCCCTCACAGGGTAGGTGGGTGGTCAGTGGTGACAGCTAATCCTTGCAGATGATTGGCCTGGGTAAATCCCTCCCATTGACCTGCCAACAGCAACTGAGGCTCAACTACAAAAGGAGCATGTACTCAACTCACACAAAAGGCACATCTCAAGTACCCAGCTTGGGCAATAGGGGAGGCCATGCCACTAGAATCTACAGGACACCTACTACATTAGGCTAAGCTACCAAAACAGGGAGTCATAGCAGCTCTACCTAATACATAGAAACAAACACAGGGAGGCTGCCAAAATGAAGAGAGAAAAAAACATGGTTCAAATAGAAGCATAGATCAAAACCCTACAAAAAAACTAAACAACATAAAGATAAGCAATCTATCAGATGCAGAGTTCAAAACACTGGTTGTAAGGATGCTCAAGGAACCTAGTGAGGATCTCAACAGCATAAAAAAGATCCAGTCAGAAATGAAGGATATGTTAATTGAAATAAAGGACAATGTACAGAGAAAACAACAGTAGAGTGGATGAAGCCAAGAATCAAATCAACGATTCAGAACATAAGGAAAAAAACACAACCAATCAGAACAAGAAGAAATAAAAATCCAACAAAAAGAGAATTGTGTAAGGAACCTCTAAGACAACTTCAAGCACTCCAACATTTACATCATAGGGATGCCAGAAGGAGAAAAGAAAGAACAATAAATTGGAAATCCATTGGAAAAATAATGAAAGAAAACCCCTAACTTGGTGAAGGAAATAGACATACAAGTCCAGGAAGCAGAGACAGTCCCAGACAAGATGGATGCAAAGAGATCCACTCCAAGACACATTGTAATTAAAATGCCAAAGATTAAAGATAAAGAGAGAATCTTAAAAGTGTGAAGAGAAAAGCAGTTAGTTACCTACAGTGGAGTTCCCATAAGACTGTTAGCTGATTTTTCAAAAGATACTTTTCAGGTTTCAAGGAATTGGCAAGAAATATTCAAAGTCATGAAAATGCAGGAACCTACAGCCAAGATTGCTATACCCAGAAAAAATATTTAGAACCAAAGGGAGATAAAGAACTTCCCAGATGAGAAAACAACAAAAGGAGTTCATCACCAAACCATTATTATATGAAATGTTAAAGGGACTTATTTAAGAAAAAAGAAGAACATCACATGGATGGAACTGGAGAACATTATGTGAAATTAAATGAGCCAGGTGGTGATAGACAAATACCGTATGATCTCACCTATAAGTGGAACCTAATCAACAAAACAGATAAGTGAGCAACATAGAACCAGAGACACTGGAATAAAGAACAAACTGACAAGTAGCCAGAGGGGAGGGGGATGAGATAATGGGGGAAACAAAGGGAAAGATAGTCAAGGAACATGTATAAAAGACCCATGGACAAAGCCAAAAGGGGTAGGATTGAGGGTGGGAGGTGAGGGTAGGTAGGGCAGGGGAGAGTGGTGGGGTGAAAATGCAGACAACTGTACTTGAACAACAACACAAATAAATAAATAAAAATTTATGTTGCATTGAGAAAAAAGAGAAAGAAGATCAAAACTATGAATAATAAAATGGCAATAACTACATATTGACAATTGAACCTATAAAACAAACTAAGCAAACAAGAACAGAGACAGAATTGTGGATATTCAGATGGTTGCCAGATGATTGCCAGATGGGAGAGGGTTGAAGGGGAATGGGTGAAGAGATGAGAGGATTAAAAAGCACAAAAAGGTAGTTACAGAATAGCCATGTGAATGGAAAGTACAGTATAAGAAATGGAGTCACCAAAGAACTTATATGCATGACCCATGGACACGAACAATGGTGTGGAGATTGCCTGGGGAGTGGGAGTTGCTGGATGGAGGGGGGCAAAGGAGGAAAAATTGGGAAAATTGTAATAGCAGAATCAATAAAATATAATTTTTTTAAAAAGGAGAGGAGAGAATGCACAGTGACACACACAGAGAAGAAGGTCATGTGGAGCCAGAGGCAGGATTGGAGTGGCATAGCTAAAAGCCACAGTATGCTATGGATTGCCAGGAGTCATCAGAAGCTAACATAAAATAAGGAAGAATTTTTGCTAGAGCCTTCAGAGGGAGCATGCTCTTGACAATACTTCGATTTCAGACTTCTATCTTCCGGAACTGTGAGATAGTAAATTTGTATTATTTTAAGCTATGAAGTTTGTGGCAATCTGTTATGACATCTTTCAGAAACTAAGACATTTTTTTAAATAAAATTGGCAAAACTTTTTCTAGTTTCTAGAATTAAGGGCAAGGGGAGGAAAGTGCTAAGTTAACTTTGCTAAGTAGACTCTTGGAACAATGGAATAAGCTTCCTTCTGAAGATGTGACAATCTCACCATTGAAAGTATGGTGCACCTTGATTATTCATCTATAATGAATGTAAAATAATTCCTAGACTTAAATTTTGGGATAGATGGGCACACAGAATACTTCCAGCAATACTACTCTATGACATAAATAAATACATCATTCCAAATATCTTTTAATATATATAAATCACATTTTGCCAAAAGTACTTACAAATAACTAAAGCTTCTTGACTGGGTTTCTTCCTTAGTCTGAAGATCCTTGATATAAACCATAAAGTAATTTTCCTTTCTTGTAGGAAGCACATAAAATTAACTGGCCATTACCATCACCTTCTCTTGAAAATAAAGATATTCTTTCCAACCTTACGGAGGAAACTATTCATCTAAAAAATTTGTCCTTGTTTGTTTTTACATAGTTTTATTATAGAATATATAAAAATTTGTCCTCCTCCCTTAAATGAGAAATGAGTACTGGGTTAGATATTATCACCAAACCAGCTTAGAGTAGATTTGATTATTTACCTCATTTCTTGCCTTTGTATTTATAGCTTTTGCTGTGTGTCTTCGGAATTTCTACCTAGAGAAGCAGAGTGCGTTTGGGCTTAGCTATGTAACTTGTTTTAGTCAATAGGACTTTAGCAGATGTGATACTGGTAAAGGCTGGAAACATGCTTCATGGATGGGTGTGCTGTTGTAGGTTTTTGCCTCTTTGTTGAGAAGAGCAGCTAGCCAACTGACACAAGGGGGAAGATGTCTTCATGATTCTACATTTTTTCTGCCAGAGAACATAGTAAAGGGAATAAGACAATCTCTTCACACCACACTCCACTTGAACTCAAATGCCCCTAGAGGACTTAGCTGAAGTCCACAAGACAAACTCTCTCCAACCACTTTACCAAGTTTATTATGCCTGATTGGGGTTCAGAAACTGTGGCAAATGCTGCTGTCTAATAAATCCAACTTTCTTCTTTCTTATTAAGAGAATCCCAACATTGTTTGGAGGTGACAATATAGTTAAAACTACCTCTCTAACTCCCTTATGACTCAATTATAAAAAACAACCAACTTTGGATCAGAATAATGAAAGCCACAGCTGAAGATGGCTTAGCAGAACAATAGAAGCAGCCTGATTTTCTGAAGGCATTATGAATGTGTTGTTTTGCTTTCTTGTCTAAGGAGGTACGATGTGATTAAATCTCTATTGTCAAGTTTCTATTATATGCAGCTATATGCGATTTTAGGTAATATAAAATTTGATGTTAGATAGGGGTCTTACAGTTACAGAATCCACAACATAAAATTGGCTGAGTATAGGAGGTAGGCTTTGGGAGATGATCACCCAGATATTACATGTTAGTGATCCTTATCGTTTAGTAGAAAAACCTTTGATAATGTGGTCAACATGTAGGCCACATTTATACCAAAGATACAGTCTTGAAGAATATTGAGGAAAACATTTAGATCATTGCCATATGCTGGTTACTTTTTCTCCATTTTATCAAAAATTTTCAAGAGCGGAATGAATTCAGAGTAGAGCTAGCAAGCCTGAAGGTAAATAGGAAGAAAATATAGCTTTGCTAAGAGAGATGCTTTCTGCCCATGTCTTGCAATATAAATTGACCAAAGTCCCATAATATAAAGCCTTGCATCCTTGAAAAAATTTACTCTTGTACATTAAACATAAACCATTATAAGCACTGCTATGAGGTACTGGACCTTATCAGATTAGACTGTGGCCTCCAGACTATTTCAAACCCCTTCCATTAAGAAGTAAGCTGACAGGCAAAGAGGTTGCTTTCTGAATGGAACTGATTTTGGATTGCCTCAAGGTAACTACTGTTCACCAAGTCAAGGTTAGGGGGATAAGCAGAATTTATAAGTCAGAGATAAAAATATGAGTCTTTAGGTTAAAAGAGGAAGTTTAGGCAAAATTTTACCTGCAGGTAGCATAAAATTTACTAAGTTTTAGATAGAAGCAACGAAAATCAAAATTCAGGCTTACCTATGTATGCTCAACTCTTATGGCTATACCTGGGTCTCTGAATTTAACCCACAGGAAGAAATTCATGACAGCCTTGAAACTTCTTTAAGAGGGGCATTTTTCTAAGCCCTAATTTAGATATTTAACAGACTAGGACTATTT